>JAGKTI010001921.1:26922-38018 GCA_018397915.1 Birgus latro | reverse complement strand
CTGCACCCCCTTCCCCACTCCCATTGACATCCCATCACCCACTCCCACTGCATCCCCATCCCCTACTCCACACCATGCCAAATTCCGTTCTACTGTACCCCATCCCCACTTCGCCCTACACCTACCCCACCTCCATCCCCATTCCCATACCCACTTCACCTTACCCGATTCCCATTCCACCCTACCCCAGCTCTACCCAACCCTGACCCTCACTCCACCCCACCCACACCTCCACTCCTCTCCAGTCACAGGGTCTAAAGTTGAGGATAATTATATATGCAGACAAGAAGAGTTTATGAAGTCGCTGGGAAGTGAGGGACGCTTTAATAAATATTGTAAGCGACTTATCTTTAAAAAATAGTCGCACCATCCGTAAAAAATGGTGCCCTAGTAAGCTGGCTCATTAAATAATTTCATACTTTGAGGGTGTGTATTGGCGGCCATCTTTGTGTGTAGAGAGGCGGCGTGCAGTCCTAATGGACCCAGGTTCGAATCCTGGGTGGGTCAGGGAACAGTTTAAGAATTTGAATTTCTTAAAAAGCAGACTTTTCTGATCTACCAGATGACCCGCCAGCATGTCATAAAAGTACCCTCGCTAATACCAGTACACCAGTCCTGTATGAGACAGCCCTAGCAGGTATTTAGTATGGATGGTGGATGTTAGCGCCGAAGTGGTGACATGTGGAAATGTAGGAGGACTACTGGGCCCCAAGGAGGACTACTGGGACTTGGGAATAGGCCCTGAAGCTTTTGTCCACAGTCGGATATGTAAAAAAAAAAATAATAATAACAATATGAAAATTCCAAAGACTAACCTAAAGATATAAATTATAAAGCTGTATCTTGATCAAGCATTTTTTTTTTTTTATCTGTTTACCCACTTTATGATTCCAAGTAACCATTCAGCTAAAACACCCCTAGGTTATATACATACACACATCCGTACATACATACTCCACTTACATTATTTCAACTCCGATGTATGTACAGTAAATCATTCATCGCTGACCTGCTGACAATAAAAATTTCTTGTTTGTTTTCTGTTTTGTGAAGGTAGACGTGTGAATTATTAATGTAGATCGCATTTTATAAGGCTTTATAGAGTCTGCCTTCTTGTTCCCACAGACACTCCTTTATCTCTTAAGGCAGGCCTCTCACTTCCCTCTTTTTTTTTTTTAAGATTTAGTTTTATACCTTTGATACCCATATTGCTTCCTACCTCCCCGCCTCTCTCTCTCTCTCTCTCTCTCTCTCTCTCTCTCTCTCTCTCTCTCTCTCTTTTCCCCTTGAAACTTATCGTAAATGTACAGCGTACGATACTTCTGTCCATTTTTCCTGCATCTTTTTTTCCTTCTTTTATACATCCTCTTCTTTCTCTTCCGTTTATGTCATTTTATTATTGTCTGTCATCAACGTATTCTCTTTGTATATATTTCCCCTGACATTCTCTTCCAAACATTCCTCCCCCCCCCGCCATTTCTTTGTCTCCAGCATTCCACTTTCATCTTTCTCTTCAGATCTAGTGACGTTTCCTTTGTTGTTAATTCCTTCAAGCCGATGACTTTTTTGAATATCAACAGACACTAGAAAATTCTGTACCGCTTCAGAGAACACATTAGTCTATCTATCTATCTATCTATCTATTTATTGCCAGACGCCTTAATCCCTTAAGGGGTGGCCACAAATAAATCGCCTCCATCTCACCTTGTCCCCCGCCATTTCATTGCCCCGCTTCCAGCTCCCCCCCCCCCTCTCTCATATACATTTCCACTCCATCCCTCCATCTCATCCTTGGCCTCCCACTCCCTCTCCCCCCATGACCTCACTCACATACACTCTCCTCGTCAGTCTCTCACTCTCTATCCTGTCGACATGGCCAAACCACCTCAATGTGTTTCTCTTAATGCTTCATTTCACATCCTCATCAACACCACAACGCTCCTTCAATTCCTCATTTGTCAGTCTGTCTCTCCATGTGACTCCACATTTTTTTTTTAATGCAAAGAAGGAACCAAAGGCCATGGGCCCGCATACTGTTCCTTCCAAGAATAAACAAAAACAACACAAAAGAGAGCCAAATTCAAGATCCGTTCATTTTGAGATCCCTGGACACTGCGTTTGAAAAACTGGAGATTATAGGAAGTAGGAAATACAGACAAAGGAAGACAATTCCAGAGTTGACCAGTTGCATAAATGAAGGACTGGAAGTAACGGTTAACTCTTGCATTAGAGAGTTGGACAGAAAAGGGATGAGAGTTTGTTGCTACACGGGTACTACGTGCCCGTCGTAGAGGTGGAGGGATGAAAGTAGACAGTTCAGAGGAACAGTGGCCATTGAAGTAGCGATAGAAAAGAGATAAAGATGCAACAGTGCGGCAAAGAGACAGAGGTCGAAGGGAATCAGTAAGAGGAGGAGAGATAATGAGACGAAAAGTCTTTGACTCCACCCTATTGAGAAGAGCTGTATGTGGGGATCCTCCCCACACATGAAAGTTGTACTCCAAACAGGGGCGAATAAAATCCGTGTATAAAGTCAACATCTGTGTAGGGGTAAAGAAGGTTCGGAGTCGGCTTAGCACACCTAATCTCTTGGAAGCAGATTTCACAAGAGATGTAATATGTTCTTTCCAAGATAAATCCCGAGTGAATGAAACCCCCAAGCATATTCAAGGATGATGAAGGAACGAGCTGGACATTATTAAACATCAGCGGGTACTCCTGTTGAAGGTTTTGTCTTGTTGATAGGTGCAAGAACTGAGTCTTTGATGCATTAAAAACAACAAGATTATTTTTACCCCAGTCAGAGATACGAGCCAAGTCAGACATTAGGTGTGCCATAGCCTCATCCCTTGTTTGTTGACGTAACTGCTGAGATGGGCGTTGCAGGAACCGAATGGGAAGGTGAAGGGTGGAATCATCAGCGTATGAGTGGATAGGGTTAGATGTACAGCTTAGAAGGTCATTGATGAATAAAAGGAAGAGAGTTGGTGATAGGATAGAGCCGTGAGGAACACCACTGTTGATAGATCTAGGAGAAGAACGGTGGCCGTCTACAACAGCGGCTATAGAACGACCAGAAAGGAAGCTAGAAATGATGGCACAGGTAGAAG
Organism: Birgus latro; assembly: GCA_018397915.1. Classification (NCBI taxonomy): domain Eukaryota; kingdom Metazoa; phylum Arthropoda; class Malacostraca; order Decapoda; family Coenobitidae; genus Birgus; species Birgus latro. The sequence goes on along the minus strand of JAGKTI010001921.1, from coordinate 34,908 downwards.
GATAGAAACCGTAAGAGGGCAGTTTAGAAATAAAAGATTTATGCCAGACTCGATCGAAAGCCTTTGAGATGTCAAGCGCAATGGCAAAGCTTTCGCCAAAGTCCCGAAAGGAGGATGACCAGGAGTCTGAAAGATAGGTGAGAAGATCGCCAGTGGAGTGAGTGTCCCTGACGGAACTCATACTGACGATCAGAGAGATGGTTGTGATAGGAAAGATGCTTTAAAGTTTTTCTGTTAAGAACAGACTCAAACACTTTCGAGACACAGGATGTTAAAGCAATTGGACGATAGTTTGAGGGTTGGGAATAGTCACCCTTCTTTGGAACTGGCTGAATGAGAGCAAACTTCCAGCAAGAAGGAAAGGTACAAGTTGATAGACAAAGGCGAAAGAGTTTCCCTAAGCAGGGTGTAAGCACAGAAGCTCATTTCTTGAGGATAACAGGAGGGACCCCATCAGGACCATATGCCTTGTTAGTATTGAGGCCAGTGATTGCTGAAAATTCACCAGCTGAAGAAATTTTAATGTCAGCCATGAGGAAATCAGAGGGGGGAAGTGATGGAGGAACAGCACCGGAATCGTCTAAGGTAGATTTGGAGGAAAAGTCTGAGGAAAGAGATCGGCTTTATCAGTAGAATAAATAGCTACAGAGCCATAAGAGTAGAAAAGAGGAGGGAAGGATAATGAGGTAAAGTTGTTAGAAAGGTTTTTGACAAAGTTCCAGAAGGACCGTGAAGAATTTGAGTTGGAGAGTTGGGAACATTTAGCACGGATGAAATTATTTTTAGCAGAACGAAGAACAGACTTAGCACGATTCCGGGCAGAAACATAAGAAAGATGTGATTCAGGGGTGGGTTGGCTCCGGTACGTTTTGTAGGCCCTCTCCTTGTTGCGAACAGCATTAGAACAAGTGTGATTAAACCAAGGCTTTTTTGCATTAGACAAAGGATATGAGAAAGGAATGTATGCTTCCATGCCCGAGAGAATGATCTCTGTAATGCGTAAGGCACATGCAGATGGCACCCAGTCATGGAAGCAATAATCATTCCAGGGATAATCAAAGAAGTACTGCCTGAGGGCCTCCCAATCCGCAGCTCCAAAGTGCCACAGACGACGTTTCTTTGGAGGATCCCCAGGCTGCACCGGAGCAATAGGACAGGTTAAGATACTAAGGTTATGATCGGAGGAGCCCAACGGAGAGAAAAGATGAACAGTGTAAGTGGAAGGATTAGTTGTAAGGAAAAGGTCAAGTATGTTGGAACTCTCTCCAAGACGATCAGGGATACGGGTAGGGTGCTGCACAAGCTGCTCTAGGTCATTATGGATAGAAAAGGTATAGGCTAGTTCACCAGGTGGATCAGTGAAAGGAGAGGAGAGCCAAAGGTGGTGGTGAACATTGAAATCTCCAAGAAAGGAGATTTCAGAGAAAGGAGAAATGGATAGAATGTGTTCCATCGTAGAAGTAAGATAGTCGAAGAATTTTTGATAGTCAGTAGAATTAGGTGATAAGTAAACAGCACAGATATATTTAGTCAGAGAGTGACAGGAGAGCCGAAGCAAGAGAGTAGAGAATTCAGAAGAATCAAGTTCAGGAACACGAGAGCAAGATAGGTTGTTGCGTACATATACACAACAGCCACCTTTGGCTTTGAAATGAGTATAGAGAAAGTAGGAGGATACAGAAAAGGGTTTGCTGTCATTTGCCTCAGACAGCTGAGTCTCCGTTAAGAAGAGAAGGTGAGGTTTAGAGGAGAAGAGGTGGTGTTGCATGGAAAGAAAATTTGTGGAAAGGCCGCGAATATTGCAGAAATGAAGAAGAAGTGAGTCAGACAGTGTTTCCAGGCATGAGTCATCACTGGGAGAGGGGCAGATGGTGGGGCATTCGTGGTCCCCCCCCCCCTGGGGACTCCGAGGCACTATTAGGTTTTGCCATTTTTACTAAATTTTCAAAAGGTTGTGTAGTGTGTACTGTGCATGAAGTTTGGTGGTGACAGTTAGAGAAACTTGTATTGGAGAGCATGCTGGCCTACTCTCCGTGTAACTGAAACATTGAAAAAGTTCAGCAAAGGCGGATTGTCCGGAACTAGTCCCGAGGGCTGATGAAACGGGAGCTCCAGCTATCCCTATCATCAGCTTTCCATCCACCTCAGGAGTACTGGCCTGTTCGAATGGTGCTACAGTCTACTCCTCTCAGATAACTCATTTCCACTGCTCTCACTCTTGACTTCTGTCCCTCCAACAAGGTCCAAGCTTCACTTCCCTAAGTTAGAGTTGGTATCACAATACTGTCATGTAGTAGCTTTTTCACTTCTATGCTCACTTCCCTGTTTCTTTATCACTGCTTTCAAGGAACCAGCAACTTTTCTTCCTTGTTGTACACTTTCAAGCACTTCACCCTCTAAACTTCCATCCTTACTCATCACACTACCCAGGTAATTAAATGCACTTATATTTTCCATTTCCTCATCATCCAGCCTCACCTTACCTTCACTGACTTCACTTCTCTCGAAGATCATAACTTTACTCTTCCCTACATTCACCTTTAGATTTTGTTCCTAACACACTCTCCCAGACTCATCCACCAAGCCTTGCAGCTCCCAGTCCTCATCACTTAACAACACAGTCTCATTTGCAAACAACAGTACAGGGAGTTTCCAAACACTGCCCTCTCTCACAGGGCCGCTTCAACATCCTCTGCCCTACCTTGTATCTCTTTTGTTACCCAATCCATATAGAGATTCAACAATCATGGAGACATGACATCCTTGTTTCAATCCAACCTTCAAAAAGAAAAATTCACTCAGTTCACTATCCACACGCACTGCAACCTTAGCATCCTCATACATACTCTTCACGGCCTTCAACAACTTCCCATCTACTCCATATGTTCTTAATACCTTCCAAAATCCTTGTCTATCCACGCTGTCATATGCTTTCTCCAAATCCATGAAGGCCGCTTAAAACTTTTTTCCCTTCTCTAGAAACTTTTCCACTAAAGATCTAAGAATGAATATACAACGTCTTCCCTTCCTAAAACCTCCCTGTTCTTCTCCCACTAATTCCTCTGTTATTTTCCTAACTCTGTCAATAAGTATCCTACCATATACTTTTCTTATTACACTAAGAAGACAAATGCCCCTATGATTGCCAAACAATTCATTTTCCCTTTCTCCTTTGTACATGGGAATAATTATACCTGACTTTTAATCCTCCGGAACTCTACCTTCCTCGCATGCCAAGCTGCACATCTTCCACATCCATTCTATTGCTATCTGTCCCCAATGCTTCAGCATTTCATCACACACTCCATCATTTCCTGGGGCTTTGCCCATTATAACTTTCTTCAGTGCTTCCACAACTTCCATCCTACCGATTTCTTCCTCTCATCTCACATCCCTCCTTCTCACAGCCATTCCACATCCACTTATACTTGCATTACTTTCATTCTTTATGTTCAGTAATTCCTCATAGTGTTCCCTCCATCTGCTCACTTCTTCTCCCTTCTCCACTAGTGATCTACCATTTTTATCTTTCACTCCGCTGCTAACTTCTTTGGCACCCTGTCTAACTTTCTTTACCTCTTTCCAAAAATTTTTCTTACATTCCCTCCACTTTACACTCAAGTTCATTCAAAAATTGCTCATTAGTCTTGGTGGGATTAATGGTGGTTGTATGTTTTCTCAAGCCACTTCACAGCTGAATAAAATCAACATGAAGAAGCTTAGATTACCTTAAAGAAGTGTCACTGTAGTAATTGGGATAGATTTTTCTTTTGTAATGCCCACCTTTTTTCTGTTTCTCCCACTATTAAGGGATTTGGCCAAGAGGCGGATTTATGGCTATTTCACGTAAAGCATACAAGCCTGAGAGAACTTAACAACACTCGGAGTTCTGCAATAATAGTTTGAGTGCTGGTGGTATATTTCAGAGAACAAAGAGGAACCAAAAAGTATAAGAAAAAAAGGTCACCTTATTTAAGGGATCAAATAAGTGATAGTCCTTTGTGAACTCTTTACCTATCTCCTGTCGCTGCCTAAAAACTAACGGTTTTATTTTAATTGGCTTGATTAAGGGCTAACTAACACTTCTTCCATAGTGATTGAAAGTTGCATTGTCCTTTGGTTCACATTGATAAATACTGCTTGAGATTATGGCAGTAGGCCTAGCCTAAATGCAACTCTGCCATTTCAGAAACAACTGCCGCTACTACACGAATGACACTGAAGGAGGCGAGTTTAAGGAGGAGGCCTGTAGCGACTGGATATATGACAACTCCACCTTCACCCTCACCCTCACCTCCCAGGTACTACACACTCTTCTTCCTTACACATTAAACATGTTCGTGATAATCTCCATGTATATCGTATATAGTTTTCGTGGCTCATGGCAGAGAGTTTTCTTCCTCGTATTAATGCAGGCATATCCATATATGATTGACAACATTTATTACATTTGCAACTTGTCACTGTCGTACTGTCAAGGACAAAGTTCATCCATTCTTCTACTGTTCCACCATGTCTACTCTACATATAAGGCATGTCCATTCCTCCTCTTCTTGATGCATCGTACTAGAGAATCACCTATGGTCAGAAAAACATACCGATCGTTCCTCAGCTTAAGAAATATTAGCCAATAAAGATAAGTCAGCAGCAGCAGAGATGAAATGTTCGGCGATTTTTTTTTTTTTATTAATGCGAGGAAGACGGAACCAAAGGCTAGGATCCTGCAAAAAAAAAAAAGTTCCTTCCAAGAAAACAACAAAATCAATACAAGAGAGCCAAATTCAAGATTCGTTCATTTCGAGATGCCTGGACACACTGCGTTTGAAAGACTGGAGATAATAGGAAGTAGGAAATACAGACAGAGGCAGACAGTTCCAGAGTTGACCTGTTGCATAAATGAAGGACTGGGAGTAACAGTTAACTCTTGAATTAGAGGGTTGGACAGAAAAGGGATGAGAGTTTGTTGCTAGACAGGTGCTATGCACCCATCTTAGAGGTAGAGGGATGCAAGCAGACAGTAGCAGTGACCATTGAAGTAATGATATAAAAGAGATAAAGATGCAACAGTGCCGCGAAGAGACAGAGGTTGAAGGCAGCCAGTAAGAGGAGGGGAGTTAATGAGACAAAAAGCCTTTGACTCCACCCTACTGAGAAAAGCTGCATGTGGGGAGAATCCCTATACATAAGAGTTGTACTCTACATAGGGGCGAATAAAACCCGTGTTTAAAGTCAACAACTGTGCAGGGGTAAAGAAGGTACGGAGGTGGCTTAGCACACCTAATCTCTTTGAAGCAGATTTTACAAGAGATGTAATATGATCTTTCTAAGATACATTTTGAGTGATTGGAACCCCAAGCATGTTCAAGGATGATGCAGGATTGAGCTAGATATTATTAAACAGTAGTGGGTATCCTAGTGGAAGATTTTGTCAGGTTGATAGGTGTAAAAACTGAGTCTTTGATGCATTAAAAACAAGATTATTTTTACCCCAGTCAGAGATACGAGCCAAGTCAGACATAAGGTGTGCCATAGCCTCATCCCTTGTTTGTTAGTAACTGCTGAGATGGACGTGGCAGGAACCAAATTGAAAGGTGGAGGGTGGAATCATCAGCGTACGAGTGGATAGGGTTAGATGTACAGCTTAGTAAATCATTGATGTATAAAAGGAAGGGAGTTGGTGATAGGACAGAGCCCTGAGGAACACCACTGTTGATAGTTCTAGGAGAAGAACGATGACATTCTACAACAGCGGCTATAGAACGACCAGAAAGGAAGCTAGAGACGAAGGCACAGATGGAAGGATAGAAACCGTAAGAGGGCAGTTTGGAAATTAAAGATTTATGCCAGACTCGATTGAAAGCCTTTGAGATGTCCAGTGCAATGGCAAAGCTTTCGTCAAAGTCCTGAAAGGAGGATGACCAGAAGTGTGAAAGGTAGGTGAGAAGATCGCCAGTGGAGTGTCCCTGACGGAACAAACTGAGGATCAGAAAGAAGGTGGTGATAGGAAAGGTGATTTAAAAATTTTCTGTTAAGAATAGACATGAAAATTTTTGAGACACAGGATGTTAAAGCAATTGGGCGATAGTTAGAGGGTTCGGAATGGTCACCCTTCTTTGGGACTGGCTGAATGAGAGCAAACTTCCAGCAAGAAGGAAAAGTACAAGTTGAAAGACAAAGGCGAAAGAGTTTACCTAAGCAGGGTGTAAGCACAGAAGCACCGTTCTTGGGGACAACAGGAGGGACTCCGTCAGGCCCATATGCCTTGTTAGTTTTCAGGCCAGTGATGGCAGAAAATGCATCAGTTGAAGAAATTTTAATGTCAGCCATGAGGAAGTCAGAGGAGGGAAGTGATGGAGGAACAGCACTGAAATTGTCTAAGGCGGAATTGGAGGAGAAAGTCTGGGTGAAGAGATCTGCTTTATCAGTAGAAGAAATAGCTACAGAGCCATCAAAGTAGAAAAGAGGAGGGAAGGATGACGAGGTAAAGTTGTTAGTAAGGTTTTTGGCAAGGTGCCAGAAGGAGAAGGAAGAATTCGAGTTGGGAGTTGAGAGCATTTAGTACGGATGAAATTATTTAGCAGATAGACTTAGCACGATTCCGGGCAGAAACATAAAAAAAAGATGTGATTCAGGGGTGAGTTGGCTATGGTACCTTTTATAGACCTCTCTCCTTGTTGCGGAAGCATTAGAACAAGCGTGATTAATCCAAAGCTTTTTTGCATTAGTCAAAGGATATGAGAAAGGAATGTATGCTTCCATGCCGAAGACTATAACCTCCATAATGTGCAAGGCACACTCAGATGGCTCCCTGCCACGGAAGCGATAATCATTCCAGGGAAAATCAAAGAAGTACTGCCTGAGAGCCTTCCAATCCACAGCCCCAAAGTGCCACAGTCAACGTTTCTTTGGGGTGTCCACAGGCCGTACTGGAGCGATGGGACACGTTAAGGTAATAAGGTTGTGATCCGAGGAGCCCAACGGAAAGAAAAGATTAACAGTGTAAGCAGAGGGATTAGTTGTAAGGAAGAGGTCAAGTATGTTGGAGCTCTCTCCAAGGCGATCAGGGATACGGGTAGGGTGCTGTACAAGCTGCTCTAGGTCATTAAGGATAGAAAAGATGTAGGCTAGTTCACAGGCAGATCAGTGAAAGGATAGGAGAGCCAAAGGTGGTGGTGAACATTGAAATCTAGAATGGAGATTTTAGAGAAAGGAGAAATGGACAGAATGTGTTCCATATTAGAAGTAAGACAGAACCTGGTTTACATAATATGACAGATTCATACTGCTGTAGGAGATAGAGCATAACTTATCGTCAATAGCAACTCTGTTTCGACATACTTGTTTTGGGAATGCCTCTGACCTTATGTACTAACAGTGCTGCATGTTCATTAGAAAAAAAAGAAGTCCGGAGGGGGGGCCACGTTACGCTGTTGCAATCTCCATCTGACTAAACACGTGCCCCCCGCCCCCCTCCTCCCAGCACACCTAACCAAATGTATAGCTGCCTTCACCCCCACTTCTGTATAACACAGAGACATGAATACTTTAAAATTTCTGTAATTTATCCTTGATAATGAAGTTATGAGCAGATTTGATGAAATTATGACTCATGCTTTTCTTCATTCAGGCAGCCATTTTTTATGATTACATAATAGGTAGTCATGAAACTTCATACATATTTAGATATTCATATAATCATTTATAATGTGCAGTTTCTGACTCACAGGTGTAATAGTTGCAAAGTTTTAATAGAAAAATGCATTCGACCCTTCAAATTCCTTGCACAGGTGGCACTCAAATCTCTGAAAATTACTTTTACACTTTTTTTTTTACTTTTTCATTATTTTGAAAAAATAAATAAAATAAAATAAACTTGGGACACAACATTCTACCCATCAAAAGGCACAAGTTCATTGTAAGACAAATAACTATGTGAAATTTCATGACTTTATAGCAAGTACTTTCTGAGTTCTTGCCCGGAATAAA
>JAGKTI010001921.1:0-22095 GCA_018397915.1 Birgus latro | reverse complement strand
GTCTTTAGGTGCGTATTGTACAGCATGCAACTTGAACGGGCTTTATAACAGAGTGGCAAACATGGCGAATCTCTTCCCCCTCATAGATTCAAGAGAAACCAACTAATTATTACAGTTGGCTAAACAGTTAAATTACTTCATGAAATATACAAAGTGAAACTAACTTAATTTAAACTTAGTTTTAAATAAACTAAAGCCAAATATTCCCTTTATCTATATAAATATGTATTTAACCCTCATCACTTTTTCACGTGAGGGCACGTCATCCTTACCAAGCAGGCGCAGTTATGTCAATGGAAAATTCCTAAGTATTTGCATGTATTTACAATATAGCTGTCCACAAGGATTAAATGCAGTAGCATTTATTAATAATAAGAATTATTAACAGAACGTAATCTCTGGGTTATAAACCCGCTTGAATTAGTCATTAACGCTCTTCAGGTTTTCCTGAGCTTTTAACCGGGACGACTATTTTAACAGGAAAGAGCACACCTGCTCTGGGGGAAAATATTTCCCACAATTTATGGGCCAGGCGATAAATGATATGCTGTATAATGTAATGTGATCTTTAGCCAGGAGCCCTCTCCATAGATCCTGAGAACCCTGTGCTGCGGTCCTTCTAGGTCGCGCATCATGACCCAATTGCTCTCCACCATACATTGTCTCCGGGGCAGCCGTTAACTCAAGGGGCACCAGTTCATCAACAGTTTTCATACTGATACTTGCTGCTGGCAGCCTGAGCCCCATAAAATCTTTCTCTTAGGCTCAAAAGATTTTCTTCACTCCAATGTCTATTCCAGATGTCCAATGCCCCTTTTCAGACGTTGGTATCCTTCATGCAGATGTTGTCCTATTTCATTACTTCCTATTGTAGGATCATTTGCTTCCTCCTAGTTATCCACACAAGATTCCAGATGAAGCTTTCTGCCATTATGAGCCGTGTCAATGCCTCAATTGCAACGTTAGTATCATTCAGATAGGTTAACGGTCTATCATTAATCCTAGCCTCAGTTTCAGTTATCACCGTTCTCAGTTCCTCTCTGGTGATCTTAGTTCTGTGTATTGTTTTCTTTAGGTTCTTTACTATTTCACTCATTCGTTCTGTAAATCCACTTCGCCATGGCGCTTTTGGGGCTATGAACTGCCAGGTACAATATCGGATTCCCAGTGCCGAGTTAACCTTAGGGTCATTCATTATGTTGAAAAGTAGAGGTGCTGCTTCAACGAAATTGATTCCGCTGTTGCTTATTAATTTACTAGGACAAGACCTTCTAGCTGCAAATCTTCTAAATACGTTCAGGAATGTCTCTGAACTGAAGGCTTCTACCATTTCAAGATGGACTGCCCTTGTGTAGGTGCAAGTAAACAAACATATATACACCTTATGGGGAGTCCCCTCACCTGTAACAGGTAGAGCCCCTGTGTAATCAAGTCCAGTTACTTTGATGGTCCGACTTACATTTGCCCTATCCTTTGGTCCTGGATAGTCGTATGGTCGTTGTTCATACCTCCTACCTATAATGCAACTCCTGAGATATTTCTTTACGATCTGTCTACTCTTAGGGATCCAATACTCGTACCTTTCTCGGATTCGGGCCAAAGTCTGTGGCACACCTCCATGAAGAGTTAACTTACTGTATGGGCTTCCTTAACAATTCACTGTGCAAAATAATCATTCCTGGGTAACAGTAAACAGTAGGATATCTAGTTTGGAGAGGCAAATCAGCCTTTACTATTCTCCCACGACATCTGATTAGACACTTTCCGTCTAAGAACAGTCCTGAACCTCTTATCAGCTTATTGCTGCCAGTGACTTGGCATAAAAGGTGAAAAGTCTCTAATCTCTCAATAATATTTTCTTTGAAGGTTTTTCAGCCAATATTCCATGGGATCAGACTCCTCCAACCCCACTTTCCTATAAAAAAAAAAATTTAACAGCTAATTTAGTAGTGTTAAGGAGTTGTCTTATTGATGAAAATCTACAAATGTCAGTCACATCTGGTTCAGGTAATACAGGATCCAAGTTCACAACACTAACCTCAGCAATACTATACTGTTTCCGCTCAGGCCAATCCTTAGTAAATAACCATTTAGGACCTTTAAACCACAAGTTATCTTTGATTAGTCTCTTTACTGTCGAACCTCTCGAGAGCAGATCAACTGTATTTTGTTTGAAGGATACATGCGTATATTTAATTTTGGAATACAGTTCTTTAATCGTCTTCACTTATTGAGGACGAAAGGAATTTTACTGTCCTCCTTTCCTATCAAGTAAAGACAAATCTTACTGTCAGTCCATATATAAATATCCTCAAACTGGGTATCAAGAGTAGTGGTTAAATACCTGGCCAGTTTAGTTCCTACTTCTATGGAAGCCAATTCCATTTGAGGTAGGGTTCTTCCCTTAATTGGTGCAACTCTGGCTTTAGACATAATAATATTACTATGATCTCCTGTTGCATAATAAGCTACTGCTCCATATGCCTTTTGAGAAGCATCAAAAAATGTATGTAAATGTGACTTCTCATTACTGTTTATCTTTCTGGGAATACATATGCCTGATTTTTTTTTCTTTTCAAATTCCATTCTAATCTGTTCCCATTGTTCAGCACACATCTCACCTAATTTAGTGTCTCAGTCCAACTTTTCTCACCAAGCCTCTTGCACTAAACATTTGCCCCTAATAACCATAGAACTGACCAATCCTAATGGGTCAAATAACATGGAAACCTAACTTAACAAGGACCTCTAGGTGAGAGTGACATCAGAGAACCCGCCGAGTCCCACCGACGTACGATGCACGTCGCTACTTTTTTCCGCGGACAGACCCAACAACGTGCATCATACATCACGCAGTTGCAAGGCTCGTTGTGTGCACATTTTTCAACATTCGAGGGTGATTTTTGGTAGGCATATGTGGGAGACCTTCCTCTACCTGCTGTCAAGTGGGGATACTGCCTGGACCCAACTAACCCCCCCTTCCTTCCCTCCCCCCACACTGGGCAATTCACCAGTTAGCAGTAACCCAGCCAGTAAAGGTATGTTGCCCCACGGTCTCTCCAATGACGAAATTCACGGTGAAAGTGATTCCTGAGGTGGAGGACAAAGAAACAAAGAAGCTAGAGGTAGAAACAAGCAGAAGTGATGAGGTGTAATGTCGTAAAGGAAGGTGCCATGTACTTTGGCTTTGGGTGGGTGAACATTGCTTATAAATGCCATTATTGTGTGAAAACCGATATAGACTTGTACTACACATAAATTCATACCAAAAAAATAAATAAATACGTAATTGAAAGTGGCTTGAATCAGTTAACCCTTCCATAGTTCGTTTTCTTTAGCCAGGTACCCTTAAAAAGAAGGAAAACGTAAGGTTGAGTGACACCTGTATCAACATTTGTTTACCTCACGATCGCGATTTCTCTATGAATTTTCGATGTTTCTCACCAAAAGCGAAGGTTTCAGGCAAAAACAAAAAGTCGAAAATCGGTCGGGATCTGGGGGTAGGCTGGGTAAAAAATAGGTTGGGACTGGACGGGTTAAACTTATTTCATCAGCTCTTGTATCCCATTGCAGGGGAGGCGGTAGCTCGATCGGTAGAGAGTTGGCTTGCAGTCCCGAAGGACCCAGGTTCGAATCCTCGCTGGGGCAGGGAATAGTTTAAGAATTTGAATTTCATTAAATCAGGCTTTACTGATCTACCAGAAGACCCGCCGACATGTCGTAAAAATAACCCCGCTAATACCAATACATCAGTCCTGTATGAGACAGCCCTAGCATATATTCAATATGGACGGTGGGTGTTAGCGCCGAAGTGGTGACATGTAGAGGTGTATGGTATGTAGGAGGACGGCTGGGCCTTGATAGCAGGCTGTAAAGCCTATGCCCAGAGTCGGACACATAAAAAAAAAAAATAACCCGAGGAATCCCATCGACGTATGGGTACGTCACGATGTTTTGTCACAGCTACACCCATTGACGTGCGGGTACGTTGCGCAATTGCAAGGGTCATAATTTGCACAATTTTCAAGTATCATGGGTGATTTTTGGTAGGCATATGTGGGAGACCTTCCTCTACCTGCTGTCAAGCGGGGATGCTGCCTGGCCCCACCTGACCCCCTCCTCCAACCCCTCCCTCCCACACTGGGCAATTCACCTGTTAGCAGTAAGCTGGCCAGTAAAGGTATGTTGCCCCACGGTCTCTCCAATGACGAAAATCATGGTGAAAGTGATTCCTGAGGTGAAGAACAAGGAAATAAAGAAGCTAGAGCAAGAAACAAACAGAAGTGATGAGGTGGTAATGTCATAAAGGAAGGTGCCATATGTGGATGTGTTTGGTGACTGAACAATGCTTCTATTGCCTATATAAATGTGTGAAAACCAATATAGTCTGTTACTACACATAAATTCGTACGAAATACATAAATAAATACGTAATTGAAAGTGGCTTGAATCAGTTAACCCTTCCATAGTTCGTTTTCTTTAGCCAGGTACCCTGAAAAAGAAGGAAAACGTAAGGTTGCTTGACACCTGTATCAACATTTTTAAGCACAGGATCGCGATTTCTCTATGACTTTTCGATGTTTCTCACCAAAGGCGAAGGTTTGAGCCAATAAAAACTTTTTCCAAAAATCCTCAGGATTTTATGGTATCGTAGGTTGGAAATCGGTTGGGGCGTGAAGGGTTAAGACCCAACACATTCTGAGTTTTTGGAATGTCAGGATTTGGATAGTCCTTTGGTATTTTATTCTTCAAAAGTGGTGGATTTGTCTTCCAGCTCTGTAACGGCAAATTTGCCTTCCCACATTCGGAACTGGCTACTTCATAAGCCTTCAGTGCTTCCGTCTTTGTATCAGAAACATCTTGCAAATTGTCCATAAAAAAGCCTGCCCTATTCCTGGGCATTTGGCCCCTTCAGAATGATGCTTCAATGTGTTGCAGACTAGGAAAGGACTAGCACAAGAGCCAATGAACACCGATCGGAAACAGTAAGTTTCCAATGGACTATCCTCAACTTGAGGGTCTAGAGGCAAAAGGAATTTTGCAAATTTCCTATCCTCCTCTCTAATCCTATTCTGAGAAAAGCCATACTGATGTCTGATGTATAAGCATAAGGTTTCTCTCTAAATCTTCGTAATACATTCCTTAACTTCTCTGTTAATGTATGTCCACAGTATAGGCAGTCGTTCAAGCTAGCTGGTCCTTTGGATGCTTTACCACTACAGTTGAAAACTATCCTTAGGGAAGTTGTCACTGAATCCTTGCCCACAGCATGATTTGGTAAATAATGACCAATTTTATGGTTAACAGGGAATTCTAACTTTTCTATAAAATTATTCTTCAAATGATCCTTTATAATATTATCATGTATGGTTAGATGTTCTGGAGTGTCTCTCAACTTTCTTAAATGAGAATTTAACGGATCCCTAGCTGCTAGGAAATTTGTTGGTAACTCCGAATGGTTTAGTTTCCATGATAATCCTACACAGTACTGTCCATCCTTAAATTCCACAGACTGATTATACAAATCCAAAGTTATTTTATCTTCAGGGGTTGGATCTTCAGTGTGTATTCCTACACTGTCTAGGTCTCAAAATCTGTATACAGGTTCAATTTTATTCATCCAACAAGTCATTTATCTGAGTAGGTTCTAATTTTGCACCTGTTCTAGCTACCATCAATGACTGTGTGGGGGTAACAAAGACTGAGTCTACCACCTTGGCCTCTCCTCTGTCTTGCTTTGAAAAACGCAACTGACCCATAATAAGGTTACCTCCTGGACTCTTGAACTTCTTGAAAGCCCTATGTAGGAATCTTCCACAGTAATCTGAGCCAATTATCATTTTTATGGGACCCACAGTATCTGATTTCACATTCTGTTTGCCAACCTTATCTCTGAGCTCTGTAGATGATCAGAGGTTTCCTACAGTTCTTTTATATATTTACTTGTTTCCATCTTATCCAGAAGAGCTGCTGTTATACGGCAATTTTATCTGCCAAGTTGTATTAAAGTCTAACTAAATCAAAAGACTGTGCCTTGTTGGTGGTTAAGAATCCTGTAATGGCTAGATTTACTTTGCCAATAACACTGGTCGACAAAATTTAAAAATTTTCGTGGTTCTAGTATATTTTGAGGCGATTCTAAGCAACATGAACTCGTAAATTTCAAATATGGCATCCAGCTTTCGCTAGCACGTCCAGCTTTCGAGGACAAATATACCATAGGAGAAACTACTCCTGTGTGGGAAAATTCGATCCGACTCCTATCATAGAGCTAGATATCTTATAAAGGCGCACTCCAGCTAGTTCTTGTGGCGGTTATGTTAAGTACCTGAATCACAAAATAGTTTTGAAACTCAGAGTGAATCAGCCATAGCCAAAAGTTGGGTAATATTTTCCCACGATCAAGTAGATCTTTTTTTTTTTTTTTTTGTCTGACACCAGTGCATGCACAAGCAATCTTATATTTGCCATTATTCCATTTCAGATTTTCTTTACTGCTACAAATTTCCTTGATCTGTGGTGGCATGCAATGGTGCGCCGTAACTGCATGAATTTGTAACACTTTCTGCTACATCTGCAGGCTCTTTACACCTGAAAACCTGAACAAACCAATCATAAGGGATTTTGAAACCGCTTACAAATATTACCTCAAATGTCCTGTTGGTGATCAAGACAAAAATGGGCATCCATATAGCATGCAAGCCCTGTGTAAACCACATGAATCAGTGGATGGGTGGTAACCGGACAACAGGTATGCTTTTTGCTGTACCACTGGTTTAGTACGAACCAGTGAATAACTGTACTGACTGCTGCTTTTGCCTCACTTACACCAAAGAGTATTTAGTGAAAACCTGGTCCAGTATCAAGTATTCTAACGTACCTTCTGCTCTTAGGCCAGTACCCCATGGCCCTGAGACTCCAGTTCCAAATCCTGCATTACGCACTACAAGTGAATCACAATCTAGTGAGGAGGATAGCTACATGGATGCCGACCTTCAAGAAGATTTAGAGAGCTTGGAGCTGCACCTCATCAGTCAGGTAGAGTTGGATAACCTTATATGAGATCTTAACCTGCCCAAGGAGAAACGTAAACTCCTTGGATCTCGACTCAAACAATAGAACCTACTACAAGATGGAGTTTGTACCACCACCTTTCATCATAGACATGAAGAGCTTTCAATGTACTTTAACTGATGACATGCTTTGTTACTGTTATGTTGTATCGTTAATACAACACCTTTGTATGTTTCGTCCTTATTAAACTGGTGAATGACGGTAGCTCATAGATTCTGGGAAGAATACGCTGAAGGCAGTCCTTCTCCATAATGGAAATGAGCTTCCTTCTGTTCCAATTTCACATGCCCATGGAATGAATGAAAGTCATGAAACTATGGGTACTTTGTTGACTGCTACTGACTACAAAACACATCAGTGGATCATTTCTGGGGGCCTGAAGGTGATAAGCTTGCTTCTAGGACTTCAACAAGGTTACACAAAGCACATGTATTTTCTTTGTCTATGGAACAGCAGAGCAGACGCTAAACATTACACACAAAAGGAAAGGCCAATGTGACAGAAAGATATTCCTGGAAGGTTCAGCTGTCTTCTCAAACCTCTTGTTGACCCTGAGAAAGTATTCTTGCCTCCATTTGGTTTGAAACTTGGTCTGATGAAGAACTTTGTGAAGGCCATGGATCAAGACTGTGCTGACGTCCTCTACCGGCTAATGAAGTTCCATGACATTGTATCCGAGGCCAGAACGAAGGAAGGTGTTTCCAGTGGTCCTCAAATTCCTTTTATACTCAATGATCAGGATTTTGTAACGAGCCTACCTGAGCTGGATAGGGCTACATGGGAGAGCTTGTGGTTCTTACCAAGAAGAGTTACCATGCACTTGGTGCTCGAACGTCAATCAAGATACATTTCTTCTACTTTCATTTTCGTTCCATTTAATCTTGGTGATGTCAGTGATGATTATGAACATGGCGAAAGGTTTCACGAGGAAACTGTCATAATGGAGAGCCGACACCAAGGCCGATTCAATCCAAAAATGATGGGTGATTGTATAAAGCGTGAAACTAATTACTCCTACAAACGTAAAAGGAAATTGCAGAAGCACTCCTAATGTGCAAAAGTCTTGTAAGAATGTTTTGTATATATTGGTTTGTGCTTAGTATGATATAAATAAAACTTTTTTGTGACAGGATATAGGCTTGTTGACGCTCATTTAACGGATGTGCACGCTTCAAGGAATTTCCCCACACTTATGATGTACTACATCAAGGTTACGTGAGAGCCAAATTTTAGGGTCAGATTAGCAATCAGGGGTAGCCTACCAATTACCTAGAAACAGTTGAGAAAAAGAACCATTTTGGCTGCTGACCAGTGTACTAGGTAACTTTAATTTCTCTACAATGTCTGCAGAAATGAAGGGTTTCTGTGCACCTGTATCAAAAAGAGTACATGCTAATATGTTTCTATTTTCAGTCATTACCTTCACATCTGCAACTGGGACTGCAGATGGCATTGTTACTGAAGTATTCGGTTTCGCAACTGTCATATTGACACTTGCAGTGTTAGAAACCTCATACTTCATCGTCCTTGGGTACAAAGCACTGTGATGATTTTCTTACATCTGTTACAATAATTTAGTTTAATCTTGCAGTCCACGGAAGTGTGTTCGGAATTCATGCAAATCATACAACACCCCCAATTCCTGAAGCCTCACTATTCTAGAAACGTAATCAGGATAATGTTGACAAGATGCACTGGAATGTTGTTCACTATAAAACACACAGGCTTTCCTATCCTTTACCATGGAAATTTTTGCCTTCTTATTTTCATCAGCTTGTCTGTTCATTGTCTTTATTGTTTTATCCTCAGATTCTAATGAGCTAAGAAAAGTGCCTTTCTCTTCTTTAGGTACAGATTTAGCCGTCCATGACTTAGGTTTTCCAGCCAGTTGGTTAGTGGTTCTTTTCCTTATTTCAGCCTTCTGTTTATTATCAGCAGGCTTTGCTCTTCCTTGCAAATGTTTACAGAGTTGCATCAAACCTTCCTCAGTCTCCTCACAGGAGAAATCATCCTTTTGGTACCTATCATACAAGGCATCCTTATTTCTATATAGAAGCATTAATGACACAATTCTAGAAAGCACCCAATCTGCTGCTTTAACATCATCGTAAGTACCTAAAGCCTTTAAATTATAACTCATCATAATCCGAAAATTTTGCAGGGAATCATAATCATGTTTAGATATGGGTAATTCAATTAGAGCCTTCAGTAATTGGGTAATGACCTGTTCCCTGTCTTCATAATTCTAAGGATAGTCAAAGCAGCCTCATAATTGTTTTCCTCCACAGGTAATTCCTTTATCAACTTGTAAGGCGTCCCCTTGACCTGTTCTAAAAGATATGAGAGCTTACTCACATTAGGAGAACTGTTCTATCATGGACTAAGTATTTAAACTGATCCCAAAAGGATTTTCAATTCTGCTCCCCATCAAAGTCTGGAAACGTAATTTGTGGTAATGCAGCTTTACTTCATTGTTCCACAACTTGTGTTTCTTCGGTAGTATTAGCCAATTTAGACTCAGACAGTTTCACTATTGTTATATATTCCTTCAGTTTACCTTCAAATTTGGTAATCTTCGATTCCAAAAGATCTATATCAACCTCTTTCACTATCGCTGCTTCTAAATTAACATAACTTTCTTCATACTTTGTCCATTTGTCCTTTAGTATATTCAAAAGACTACTTAATTTCTTCCTTGTCTGAGGTGTTTCTTCTAATAATTGCCTACAGTCATTTACGGCTATCGTTACCCATCCTGCCTTAACAATGAATGACCTCTGTAACAAGGAAATGGTCATTTTGACTGATTTCTAAGTTACTTGAGTTACCATTAATTTCAATTTTACAACCACAAATTTAACTGAGTTCAGTATTAATACCTTTAAATTTTGAGGAGTGTGGATTGGGTTTATGGTATTAAACCTATCTCCCTGGGTTGTTAAACCTCTGGGGTTATGTCTTTATCCCCACACTCAGTTTCCAAATTAACCCAGATTTTCCTGCAGTAAGAATTAATTAACATTCTAATATAGCATAGGACCACCCAAAGCTTGTACAGCGTAGAATTGTTCTTTTTTTAACTGAATGTAATTTATAAATTTCTGCAGAACCGCTTCTTTGCCATGGTGATTCCACTGTATACAATCGGCTTTTAGAGTTGCCTGGAAGGGTTTTGCATTAAAGTGGATAAAATCCTTTCCTTATCCTCTGCAACTTCTTATATACTGCTAACTAATTTATACATACCGTAGCAAACTGGTGAACCATATGGTAGGTTTCTAGGCTCAAGAAGGGTTATGGTTACCGAGGATCTACAAGAACCTTCAATGGCTCCTACCAAGGCTAAAATGTTTTCATCAACTTTATTAATTTCCACATCTTTATAAATGTCATTTCCTCCCAGGAAAAGAATAGTGCGATCATGCTCCCAGTCTAATACGTCATTTTGCAACTTATCGTCAGAAAAGGAACTTGTCTTTCCACCAGGAGCCCTGTAAATTCGTATTTCCATATCTGTCACTTCTATGGACTTTGAAATCGTTCATTGCTTCGGGACACATCTGTTATCCTCACTTGGGGCACCAAAAGTATGTCAGAAATTTTTATACACTCCTTTATATGATGAGTGTTTGTCTAAACATGACCAATAGTAAATTTGCATAAGTCTCTTAGGAGAATTTGGGTAATTAATCCTCTAACTCACCTGCAACTATTCTCCTCATATCCTAGCTAGTTCCCTCAGATTTGAGCAAATCTAATGAGTCGGGACAACAGATGACGATGGGCGTGAGGTCTCGGTCGATTTCCTGGAGCTTCCAGGCGTCCTTATGGGCATATCGTACAGCGTGCAACTTGAATGGGCTTTGGTAACAGAGTGGCAAACATGGCGAGTCTCTTCCTCCTCAAAGGATTCAAGAGATGACAACTAATTATTAATTACAATTGACTTAATAGCCCCACAACGTCATGAAATATACAAGGTGAATCTAAACCCGCCCCATCTCCCCGACGTACGATGCACATCACAAATTTTTTTCATCCTGAGACCTACCAACGTGCATCATACATCATTCAATTGCAAGACCTGTCGTTTGCACATTTTTCAAGATTCGCGGGGGATTTTTGGTACATAGACGTGTGACATCTTCCTCTGGCGCCGCCAGAGGAAGATGTCCAGGAACCCGCGTGACCCGCGCTCACCTGTGACTCGGCCACTCACCTTGTAGCAGTGACCCAGGAAAGACATGGCGCGCCGAGGTCTCTCTGACGAGGAAATTCAAGCCGTCCTTGACACCTACCCAGCCAAGGAATTCACTAGGGATAGTGATTCGCCCCTGGACGACGTTTTCCGTGATAAAGATTACGTGCTTCCAGTCGAGGAGACGAGTATCAGTGACGAGGAGGTGCCGTCACCTAGGAAGCGGCGATATGTTACCTATCGTCAAGCAGGCCAGGCGAGACCATGAGGACGTGGACGCACCTCTCTCCAGCCTGTGCACAAAGTGTCAGACTAGGATAAGGACGAGGACGGAGCACGTGGACGTGGTGTTGCCACGTGGTTGGGCTTTGAACGGATCTTGCCCCGTGGAATGGAAGGAACGAGGTGGCGTTAAAGGCATGGCTCTCTTTCCTTGTCTGAGGATGGCAGAATGGTAGGGGCGGGAGTGAGGAGTAGTGAAAGTGAAAGTGGTGATGTTAGGGAGGGAGGTCACGCACTCCCACGTGGTGCACCTGGGCGGCTGGCAGGTGAAGTGGAGCCGCTCCCCAGTACATCATTCGCTCCATAATATTCCCGTGCTCCCTCTCCACAGCCCCGTGATGTGGGGAAGGGGGCTAAAGCGAAAGCTAGGGGAAAAGGAAGAGGGAGAGGGAAGAGGACCGTGAGTGGGGAAGGGCGCTGCTCCCCACCTCCCCAACCATCCCCCCCTCACCCTCTCTTCCACACCCTGACTAAGGCGACGATGGTGCTGACAGTGATGTGTCGTGGGTCTGGGAGGACGGGAGTGATTTTGAACCCATGATTCACCCTTTCATAGAGGAGTGGCGGTCTGGCTGCACTGCTCCACACATCCACCAAGGTTCCAGCAGGGTGCATTTCTTCCACCTGTACTTCTCAGAGGAGTTCGTGGAGAGTATAGTGGAGCAGACTAACATCTTCGCCAGGAGGATCCAGAGTGAAAGTGAGCATCAGGGGACAATGAGTGGCACTCACAGTGCTGTGGTTACCCAGTCACAGTAAGTGGAATGTTTCTATTTTTTGCCTTGGTTCTCTTGATGGGTATAGTACGGAAAGGACAAATTCTGACTTACTGGTCTACTGACCTCATTACTTACACACCTTTCTTCAGTAAAGTGATGAGTCGGAATAGGTTTCAGTACATTCTCAGCCGCCTCCACTTTTCTGATGCAGACGACCCTGCAAATGCAAACAACACAGATTTTAAAAAAGGAGATTTAGGCTTGTTTTCATCACCTACGGGAAACGTTCTGCTCGTCATTTTATCCTTACAGAGACCTCGTCATAGACGAGAGTCCTGTGTTGTGGAGAGGTAATATTTCCTTTCGCCTGTATATACCCAGCAAAAGACACCGTCTTGGGTTCAAGATCTTCGTTATGTGTGACTGTAAAACTGCTTATGTGCAAGACATAGTATAGTACACAGACAGACATAACAGAAGATCAGAGTATAGGACTCTCAGTGGCTGTGGTAAAACTTATGATAGAGGAGTACCTTCATCGTGGTCACGTCTTGTACCTGGACAACTGGTACACTAGCCCTCTTCTCGCTCAGTATCTCCACCGTCACGATACTGGAGTCTGTGGGACTGTGAAGAGAAACTGACGTCATATGATGCAACTCGACAGGAAACTCGACAGGTATGAGATCCTCGCCACTGTACAGAACCATAAGAGAGAAGTTTCCCTCGTGTCCACTGTACACCGCCTCCTGATGCACCGCACATACTCTGTGGAGTACACCGGCCAGAGGAGGGCCCACATCTGTAAACCAGAGTCAGTAGTGGACTACAATGTGAACATGAGGCAGGTGGACCGGTCTGACTCAATGATTTCCAGCGAGGAATAAGCCAGGACACGATGAAGTGGTACAAGAAACTCTTCTTCCACCTCCTTGATATTGCAGTCCTCAACTGCCACTACCTCCACGCCTTGACCACTGGAAAATCCGAGACCTTCGAAGGGTTTGTGCGAGAGCTGTCCCGAGAGATTATCGGTAAATATGCAGAGGAAAGGCCCCACCCCAGCACCCGCGTCGCCACTGCCGGCCAGACGCCCCTGCGCCTCACAGGACGTCACTTGCTCACCACAATCTTCCCTACAGCAAACCGCCCCAGACCACAGCGCCTCTGTCATATGTGTAGGAGCTCCACCATTAGAATGAGCACTGGCAGTCGAGACACGAGATATGAATGTGTCGAGAGCAATGTCGGCTTGTGCCTTGAGCCCTGCTTCAATCAGTATCACACCCTGCTACATTTCTGATACTGTTGGTATACCTGTATACTCTAGGTAACGCCAGTGAATATGTGATACTGTGAATTCAGGTATATATGTGATAACTGTTGGAAAATGGTAATAATCTCTGTGGAAAAGAAAATTGAAATTTGGAAAATAGAATGCAGTAATGTTTGCTTGTAAGAATAATACATTCACTATAATACCAAGTCATGTAATACATGTCCAAACAATGGGAATATTCTTTGGGAATAACTATAATGGAAATTGAAGAATACAATGTAATACTGTGTGCTTGCGAGAATATTATGCTCCACATGTAAATATGCGATAAAATTACGTTCACAATAATAGTAATGCCTGTCAATATGTGATCACAGTTTTAGAAGTTGAAAATTGGTGTAATCTTTGTGGAAAACTGTACTCGAAGTTGAAAATAAAAAAGGAATACTGGGTGCTTGCGAAAATATCACGCTCAATATTACTGCGTAGCAAGGCATGTCAATATGCGATAATATTACGCTTACAAATGATAGTAAGGCCTGTCAATATGTGATAAGTGTTATAGAAAGTTAAAACGATGCAATGATTGTAGAAAAGTATAATGTAAGTTGAGAAATAGAATGCAAGTTGAAAGAACAGTCTCAGGGAGTCAACTGTGACAGAAATCGGCGATTATCAGGTAGCCGCAAAATGAACATACGCTTATGTTGCCTATATTTTTGTTTGAAAACCATTATATGCTTATACAAAATGTTAATTTTGACCTAATAAATGTATGCTGATGTATCATGGGTGGTTTGGTGTAGTTACCCCATCATAGAAAACCTGCAGCGCGCCTTCACAGAGTATGAGGTTTGAGCCAAAAAACAAAAAGTTGAAACTCTGTCGTGTTCTGGGGGTGGGTTGGGACAGGGCATGTTAATCTTAGTTTTAATTAAACCATAGCCAAATATTCCCTTTATCTATGCAAATATTAAGAAGTGGGATTTCTCAGTTAGTTGCTCGAGAAGCATCTCAATCTTCCCGATGTTTACGGTAGCTAGCTCTGGTACGAGGCAGCATGCCACTTTGCCTGCTGTTTGTGAGCATTGTTGTTTTGTAAGTTATGCATTAATTTTTGTGCTTTTTTCTTTAATAATATTTTAGTTATGTGATTGATAAATTATGCAATTCAATTTATGTTTGTATGTCACGGCTCTAAATTATCATAATACAATGCATAATACCATAGCAGCGAGGAATGTAGTCTAGAGAGCGAGTGAGCTAGGGGATGGAAAGCAAATGTTGTTTGCAGTTTCTCTGGGAAGGTGACCAGAGGAAAACATACATACATACATACACACACACAGGCTTCTAGAACTTTCGACAACTGTATAAGCCACGTGACACTAGCCGTCCTGCACAAGAGAGGACGGGACCTAGAATCAGAATCACTAGAGAGAGCAGGGAGAGAGAAGGAGTTAGGACGCTGAAGAAGAGAGCGAGGAGACGGGGTTTAACTAGAAGAGAGAGAGAGTTGTGAGAGAGAGTAGCTAGCAGCTTAACACTCAGTATTAACCTCAGTTCCCTTGAAGAAAATAAAACTACAATAAACCACACTCTCATCTTTAACTTCTCTCTGCATTGACTATAAATGACCTGAAGTTATCTTACAAATCTACCAGTGCTCTACTACAGCTCGGAGCCTACTTACATTAGTGGCAGCGGTGGGATCGAACCCACTAAGTCTACTTACACTGGTGCCCAGTTGTAACAATGAACCCACTAAGTCTAGTTACACTGGTGCCTACCGGTAACAACGAACCCACTACGTTCACTTACATCAACGTATTATTTGATGGCAAGCGGTAAAAACGAACCGGGTTCGGTAAACTACGCGTGACGAGTTTATACGCAACTTAACAACATCCCTAATCGTGCCTAACCACCTCAACCCCGACTCCACAACTCCATGATTACAAGAAACAACATCATCGATAAACTACTTCTATCGACATCTCTACAAGCCTACACGTTAACATATTATTTGGTTGCCGCGAACGAAAGGACCAACGCCAACAGGCCTACACATCTACAAGCAGCAAGCAAGTATACAGTAAGAAGAACGAGTTACGAGTGGGGGGGGGGAAACGAAGAAGCGAGAGAACTTACGTACCAACGCATACAACTCTATAGTGAAGTTCTACATTAGCAGGCGAGACAGCAACCAAGATCAGCTTCAGTTCTACAATTGATTCTACATTATCAAAGATAGAAAACAAACAATCCTCCAATTTTTACGATGAACCAGCGAACTACAATTACTAAGATTGCTACGCAGCAGGCAAATAAAGTGAAAGACTATCAACTCACAACCCCAACCTCTCTCCAACCCCCACCTGACCTCACTCTTTCCCCAACCACCCTCCATCTCCATCACCACACTGATGCCGAGGTGACGAGGCCAAGACAAGGCAGCAAACCAGAGCCCTCCACTCACCACCCACCTCACTCATCGTTACTCAACATTACTCATCATTACTCAGTTACCCACCACAGCTGCCATAGTGAGAAGTCACTGTGCTAGAGTTTTGCTGAGAAACCACAACATGCCAATCAGCTCATGTCTGCCTACACTATCGCCACCTGCACCATCACTATCACCATTTTTATCATGGTAAAAATTAGTGAGTTACACAGTTACTTCATTTACACAATACACAGTGATAGACACAGTGGTAGACACAGTGGTAGACAAAACCTTCTGCACTAACATATAAAACGAGCTTTATAGTTACAATCTACATACAAATACCTACTTCAGTTACCTACATTATCTCAGTCACTAAGTGCTTGTGCCAACACTAACAATTATATACTGTATATATTCAATCATTTACTATACCATTAATTTATTCCCAACGAGTGCAACCATTTATACATACATAAAATACATGTTTCATTATTAGAACTAAGCAACAATCAATCTTCAAGTGATAATAAAATATATCATCACATTATCCCAGTGAACGATTAAAAGAACAGTAATAATGAGTTATTACTTATAAACCATCTAGTGTGGCCAGACAAATTCAATTACAGTACATGGAAAAGCAGGAAAAGAACAGAAAAAACAAAATGGCAACGACGAATGACGTTAGCAAGAATGGACATCATCTTTCATACAACCGTGATGACAAAGACTCACAATGCTGACACATACACTACCTAACACAGATACAAACCAACAACAAGTGAGTGTATATAGCTAATGCTGTATATAATATTAATATTTTTATATAACAAAATATGTGATTATATAATAATACAATACATAAACATAGCCTTAAAAACAGGTCTCAGCGGTTAGCCAGCAGTTATACAACCTTGGACACCACCGAAAAAACGAACACGAATGATGAAAATAGAATTAATATAAAAATAAATTATGATTGCATAACAAACAAACAAAAGTAGGTGCAACTGTTGCTGTATGTATTTATATGTATATGTATGAACTCTTTGTATAAGTGAAACAACGAGCATAGTTATTGTTCTCCAAGAGCCAGTTACAAGGCACATCATCACTATCAACGACCGCAGCATGACTGCATTAGCTATGATGAGGGGACTTATAATACATGCTGTGTAATATTACTGTAGCAAGTGTTACAGATGCCTTATTCATAATACAGTTGACTGCTGTACCATGCTATTGTGTTAATACTATTGTAATTATATGCATGTGCACATATGTATGTCGCAACTTACAGTGCATCATACAGTGTAATTGTACAATATTCTAATGCTACTGCAATTACTACAATTCCAGTGCAGTTACTACAATACTACTGCAGTTACTACAATACTACTGCAGTTACTACAATTCCTAGAATATTAGTGCAATTACAATATTGCTGCAATTACTACAATATCAACTACAAACGTTAACATTAATACAGTTATGTAAATTACAGTATTACTTCAATTAAATAATACAGTTATGTAATAATTACATTCATTATTCATGCGATGTAACTATAAGGTTCCTACATTACCAGAATTATGTATTTCACTTACTCATCGTACAAGTTTAGTGTAATATTAGGCATGAATGTATTAATTACATTCATGCATTGTTATTACAATGTTCCTTCAATTCTGTTGTTACCAGAATTATGTATCTCCCTTACTCATCATACAAGTTGAGTGTAATATTAGGCATTACTCAGGGCATAGTACCATGTGTATTGTAATGACCTAGTAATTTTACCATTGCATAAGTATATGCATATGTCTGTTGTACATGCACATTTGTGCTACTCTGTCACTACAATATGTTATACTGTGTTCAGTTTTACCACATAATGGCTAGTTTCATACATATACATACGATGTAATGGCTTAGTAATATTACCATTAACATACTTCCAGTTCGCTACCTACGTCATATAATCAGTCAAGGCATACATAAATATAGTTTGAAGCCTTTATTTCAGGGCAGAAACATTATGCTTTAGAAACATCAGTAATAGTTCATGTGCCATTCATAATAGATAATCTGTTCACAGTCTATCAAATATACCCTTTTCCTTTTAAAGGGAGGAAGAGTGAACATTCAAGTGAGACCCCCTGAGTGACAGGTGTATATATGTAAATAGTAATTGAACAAAAAGCTTTTATTGAAAAAAAAAGACAAGTGAATTAATATTACTTAATGTACAAGTATCCATTTCTTACAACAATATCATTATAGTTCATATATCTACAATACAAATATATTAATAGTTCTTACTATACTCTCAGCATTGTGATGCATAAAAGCATATATCAATTCTAAAATAATCATTTACTCCGCTATATGTAACAATTAAATTGTATTATGAATCTAAAATATTGTTATACATTGTTATTTCACAAAACCATGTAGTACTAGTGTAATTATTGCAAGCTGTCGTAGGTACTCCAGCGGGGGTGACCGAGCGATGTCACGGCTCTAAATTATCGTAATACAACGCATAATAGCATAGTAGCGAGGAATGTAGTCTAGAGTGCGAGTGGGCTAGGGGGTGGAATGGAAATGTCGTTTGCAGTTTCTCTGAGGTAAGATGTCGCAGGAAACAGCTTCGCATCCCTCACCGTGGGAAGCTGACCAGAGGAAAACATACATACATACAGACATACACACACACAGGCTTCTAGAACTTTCGACAACTGCATAAGCCACGTGACACTAGCCGTCCTGCACAAGAGAGGACGGGACTTAGAATCAGAATTACGAGAGAGAGCAGGGAGAGAGGAGAAGGAGTTAGGAGGCTGGAGAAGGGTGCGAGAAAAGGGGGTCTGACTAGGAGAGAGAGAGTTGTGAGAGAGAGTAGCTAGCAGCTTAACACTCAGTATTAACCTCAGTTCCCTTGAAGAAAATAAAACTACAATCAGGCACAGACTCATCTTTAACTTCTCCCTGCGTTGACTACAAGTGGCCTGAGGTTAACTTACAAATCTTACAGTGCTCTACAACAGCTCGGAGCCTACTTACATGTATGCTAAATAATTTACAGTGTTATGTACTCTAAGAAAACTTGCAAATCTTGGTTGTCTCTGAGTTGGTAATTGTGCTCTGTCTCTAGAATACACTAGGACTGTGGAGAAGTAGATCATTCTTGACCAATGCAAGCTTATAAAAGGATGGATAAGAGACCAGTTCAGGTTTAGTCGGTGTTCAATTCAGTTTGAGTGTAGTGCAAGAGGACTTTGGAGAAGTAGATCATTCTCGAACAATGCAGGCTTATAAAAGGATGGATAAGGGACTAGTTCAGGTTTAGTCAGTTCAGATCAATTTGAGTGTCAGTGCAGTGTCAGTGCAGTGTCAGTTTGTATGATTTCGGTACTTGTGAAGACAGTGAAGTGTAATAACAGTGAAGTGTTGTCAAGCATTAAGTGTAATAGCAGTTAGTAAAGTTCGTATAGCCCCAGTGCTTGTGAGAACAGTGAAGTGAAGTTGGAAAGCAATAAGTGTAATCATTTGGAAAATGAAGACAGTGAACGTAAGAAGTCAGTGTTTGTTCACAAAACGTCAGCTGATCCTGTGTACTGTACACCTAAAGGCTGACCATAGGAAGAACAGCTCACTCGGCAACGTCTTTCCTATACTGAGCTACTGCTGTTGATGCCTGTGGCAGTGTGGGCCGTGGACGTAACAATATGTATTAAACCCTCATCACTTTTCACGTGAGGGTACATCATCCTTACCAGGCAGGCGCAGTTAGGTCAATGGAAAATTCCTAAGTATTTGCATGTATTTACAGTATAGTTGTCCACAAGGGTTAAACACAGTAGCATTTAATTTATTAACCCTTTGAGATTCAGACGAAGCATTTTCAAGCCATCATAAATCCAGTAGTAGTATTGAGATTCTGATGACTCGAATTCGAGTCATACGAAACAATATATATTTTTGCATATTTTGCATCTCGTATCTAGCCTTGTTCCACACACACAGTGACGAGTACATCAGAGAGATATGCATAATAAATACGTTCGTACCATGAATAATATCGGTATTTCCAGCATGGATATTTGCCAGTGTGACAGCAACAGCTTTCACTTTTCTCTGTGAAAACTAACATAACTTGCATAACCTCTATAACAGTAGAAAGGCAGTTTACTGTAGATTGACTTGGTGCTATCAAACTTCACGTAATTCTAACACTTTTTCTTTTACAAATATTTTTCAACAGAAGGGTGTGCAATTTTCCCTTTTCAGCTAACTTCTACTCGTCCTATTTATCTTTTAGCTATCGTATTTACCTTTTTCAACCATACTGCGATAAAGAGTAATTATTAAGCTTTAAAACGTTACCAAATTCATTGGTCTACCTTAAAAAGTTAGTGTACAGCAGCCAATTAAGTACAAATATCACTGCGTGATGGAGCGCTCTATGTGAGCCAGGCTGAATTTGCCACAGACACAATCGACGGAGGGTCAAAAATCTCGAAGGGTTAATAATATGAATTATATACAGAACGTAATCTTTGGGTTATAAAACCGCTTTGAACTAGTCATTAATGCTCTTCGGGTTTTCCATTGCTTTTAACAATAATGACTATTTTAAACAGTAAAGAGCACAACCACTCTGGGGGAAAATATCTCCCACTGCACCCATCATATTCGAAGTTACCACCTTAGGATTTTCTGACACGTCCTCATACAGTGACAACCACCATTAGCATTTAACCCGAGGCTTCCCGACAATGTATGGGTACATCGTAAAGTTTTGTCACAGTGACAACGGACGAAGTACCCATACATTATGCAATTGCAAGGTCAGTCACTTGCACATTTTTCAAGTTTGATGGGTGATTTTTGGTAGGCATATGTGGGAGCCCTCCCTCTACCCACTGTCAAGCGGGGATACTGCCTGGCAGGACACACACCACAAAGCCAGCAGAAGACAGGGCGTGTGTGCTGGGCATTCCCCAGGCCCTGTCTTCCTCCTTTCTATTAATCAGCCAACACCCCACTGACGGGCTCTCAGTTTGCCCGTGTCCCACAGTTTTGTGGGACAAATATCACCAAAAAAAAAAAAAAAAATGCCTGGCCCCACCTGACCCCCCTCCCGCCTCCCCCCTCCCCCCACACGCCATTTTCTCAGCAGTTCACCCGTTAGCAGTGACCTGGCCAGTAAAGACATGTTGCGCCACGGTCTCTCCAATGACGAAATTCACGGTGAAAGCGATTCCTGAGGTGAACAAAGGAATAAACAAGCTAGAGAAAGAAACAATAAGAAGTGATGAGGTGGTAATATTGTGAAGGAAGGTGCCATATGTTGATGTGTTTGGTGAGTGAACAATGCTTATATCACTTATATTATTGTATAAAAACCAATATACTCTTGTACTACATAAAAATTAGTACCAAATACATAAATAGTTAAATAAATACATACTTTAAAGTGGCTTGAATTAGTTAACCCTCCCATAGTTCATTTTCTTTGAAGCCAGGTACCCTCAGAGAGAATGAAAAGGTAAGGGTGAATCTCACCTGTAGCAACATTTATAAGCTCAGGAGCCCGATTTCTCAATGAATTTTCGATGTTTCTTGCCAAGAGCGGAGGTTTGAGCCAAAAAAAGAAAAATAAATAAATAAATAAAAATCCGAATTTGTTGGGATTGGGGGGGGGGAGGGTTCAGAGGTGGAAAATCGGTCGGGACGGGACGGGTTAATGGCAAACTCAACTAAACACGTCCACTTCCAAAGCACTATAATACAGTGTTATATCTCTGAGCTGCCTCATGTTCTGTCTTACATTTACAGCCTTCCCCTTTAGAAATTTATAATTCTCTCCTATGTACCAATTTTTAAAATCCATTCTCTCTTATCAGCCATTCTCTTTTAATGTTCTGTCGCTTTCTGCTATATAATAGTATTATATTTTTATTTAAAGTCTGTGATTGGAGTCAAGCTTTTTATAGGGCCTGCCTTTTACGCTCATTCACACTGATGATTCTGCATCCCACCCTATTGTACCACTAAGTCTTTTTTATTCAGTTATTGGCTACTA
>JAGKTI010001920.1:54958-74409 GCA_018397915.1 Birgus latro | reverse complement strand
AGTGTTTGTGATAAATGGGTGCACAAGAGATGTAGTGGTATTAGAGGTAGACTGCAAGATGATGTGATTTCATGTGTGCGGCGTGTCGGGGAGAGCAGGTGGAGATTGTTAGGCGTGAGAGAGTTGAACTTGCAGGTGAGTCTCTAGAGTGTGTGGAGGAGTTTTGTTATTTGGGAGACATGTTATGTGCCGGAGGTGGGGCTGGAGTTAGCTTGGTTGCTAGGGTGAGAAGTGGTTGGAAGAAGTTCAGAGAGCTGTTGCCTCTCCTGACACTGAGAGGACTCTCCTTACATGCTAAGGGGTCTTTGTATGCAGCATGTGTTAAGAGTGTGATGCTGTATGGTAGTGAGACCTGGGCAGTAAAGGAAGAGGATATTCGCAGGTTTAAACGTACAGAAATGACAATGATTAGGTGGATGTGCAGTGCGTCCCCGCGTGCAAGGCCTGGGGGGGCTGGGTTTACGATGGAAGAGTTGAGAGGTAGGATGGGACTGGAGTGTATTGGTGTTGTGATGAGGAGAGGTAGGCTGAGGTGGTTTGGAAATGTGGAGAGGATGGGGGATGATAATTGGGTACAGAGGGTGAGAGGTGTTAATGTTGGGGGAGGGGTTGGGAGGGGTAGACCGAGAAAGACATAGGACGAGGTCATTAAGTGTGACTTAAGGGTTAAGGAACTGAACAGGGAGGCTGCCAGGGATCGAGCAGCGTGGAGAGCCGCCATTAGGTGACCAAGGCCGATGCATGCAAGCATGCTGCAGCCTTCAAAAACGAAACGAAACGAACACGAACACGAACCAGATGTTATGTACTTTGTAGACTCTAAATTGAAAGAAGATATTGATATTGATATGGGAGATGAAAAATACAAATTATGGAGAAGAGACAGAAAACAAAAAACAGGAGGAGGAGTGATGATAGCAGTGAAGGACAACATAAATGTAGATACTGTGGAAATGGGAGTGGGTAGGGCTGAAGTGATAAATATGAAATTAGAAACTGAGAAGAATGGTAAGAGAGATATGGCAGTGGTATATGTTCCCTCTAAGACAAGAGCATGGAATGACGATGAATATCAGATGTTGTCAGACATGGTTAGTTATCTACAGAAAGTGACTGAGAAAAACAACAATATAATCCTAATGGGTGACTTTAACTGTAAAGAGGTGAACTGGGAGGAATGGGACTCAGGAGGCAGTGGAGATTCGTGGGGCACTAAATTGTTAAATATAGCAATGAATAATGTAATGACGCAGTGGGTCAAAGAAGAGACACATTTCCGAGGTGATGACACACCAGCAAGATTAGATTTGCTACTAACCAAAGAACCTGATGTAACTGAATCTTTGAAATATCTGTGTCCTATAGGAAAAAGTGATCATGTGGTCACTGAGTTCCAGATGATGATAGGGAACGTGGCGCCAAGAGACGAGCTTTATAGGCAAGGAAGATACAACTTTGGGAAAGCAAACTTTGCAGCATTGAGAAGAATTTTCGAAAGTGCGGATTGGAGAAAATTAAGAGAAACGAGAGATACAGATGAAGTGGGATATCTTTCTAGACCTCTATAATTTGGGAGTGAAAAAATATGTGCCAAGAGTAAGTGGGAAAGAAAACAGGAAAAAGGAGTGGTTTAATAGAAGGTGTATGATAGCAAAAAAAGAGAGGGACATGGCATGGAACAAATGGAGAAAAAGAGGTAATAACAGAACAAAGGAAGAATATAAAAACTAGAAATGAATATACAAGAATACATAGCGAGGAAGAAAGGAACTTTGAAAAAGGTATAATCGACAAATGTAAGGATGAGCCCAAATTGTTTTATCGTTTCATTTCGTTTTTGAAGGCTCCAACATGCTTGCATGCATCGGCCTTGGTCACCTAATGGCGGCTCTCCACGCTGCTCAATCCCTGGCAGCCTCCCTGTTCAGTCCCTTAACCCTTAAGTCACACTTAATGACCTCGTCCCATGTCTTTCTCGGTCTACCCCTCCCAACCCTTCCCCCAGTATTAACACCTCTCACCCTCTGTACCCAATTATCATCCCCCATCCTCTCCACATGTCCAAACCACCCCAGCCTACACCTCCTCATCACAACACCAATACACTCCAGTCCCATCCTACCTCTCAACTCTTCCATCGTAAACCCAGCCCCCCCAGGCCTTGCACGCAGGGACGCACTGCACATCCACCTAATCATTGTCATTTCTGTACGTTTAAACCTGCGAATATCCTCTTCCTTTACTGCCCAGGTCTCACTACCAAACAGCATCACACTCCCAACACATGCCGCATACAAAGACCCCTTAGCACGTAAGGAGAGTCCTCTCAATGTCAGGAGAGGCAACAGCTCCCTGAACTTCTTCCAACCACTTCTCACCCTAGCAACTGAGCTAACTCCAGCCCCACCTCCGGCACATAACATGTCTCCCAAATAATGAAACTCCTCCACACACTCAAGAGACTCACCTGCAAGTTCAACCCACTCACGCCTAACAATCTCCACCTGCTCTCCCTGACACGCCGCACACATGAAATCAGCATCATCTCGCAGTCTACCTCTAATACCACTACATCTCTTGTGCACCCATTTATCAGAAACATTACACAAGATGGAATTGCTTCCCACACCCTTGTGGCAAACTGCACATGGCCACTCTCCCTCTTCTCTGATTGTACCGCCACCAACCCTAGATATCATCACTTTTGTTTTATCTGCATTTACCCTTAAGCCCTTGTACCCCATACCATCTCTCCACTTCTTAAATCTTTCCTCCGCCTCCCTTTCATTCTCCGCAATCAACACCAAATCATCAGCATACAACATCTCCCATGGGAGTCCACCTCTGAAGTCACATGAGAGGGCTTCAAGCACCATGATAAACAACAAGGGACTCAAAACTGACCCCTGATGCACACCAACATTCACGGAAAACTCATCACTCAAAGCTCCATTCACTCTTACGTGGGTGCGAGCACCCATGTACATGGCCATAACCACCCTACCCAGCCACTCTTCCAACCCTAGATTTCTCATTGCCCACTTCACCACCTCTCTAGGGACTCTGTCAAAGGCCTTTTCCAAATCAACAAAAACAAAATACAATTCCCTTTTCTTTCCAATATATTTTTCCTGAAGCTGTCGAACAATGAATATGGCATCAGTGGTCCCCCTGCCTGGCATAAACCCAAACTGCATCTCATCGATATTCACTCTTTCTCTAATCATACCTTCTAGAACTCTCTCCATTATTTTCATTATCTGATCTAAGAGCTTTATACCTCTGTAATTTCCCCCTTCTAGGGCATCACCCTTTCCCTTGTACACATTTACAATTACACTCCTCAGAGAGTTATCAATGGCAAATTGAAGCAAAAGAAAGGAATCACCAAACTGAAAGTAGGAGAGGTCTACAAGGATACAGTATTGCAAGCTGAAATAATGAACAAATGTTTCCAATCGGTTTTCACTAAGGAAAGGGAGTTTGTGGAGGGGGAGGGAGTGATTAGAAATGTAGTGATAAAAGATATAAAAGTGGAAGTGCAGGAAGTGTATAAATTACTGGCAACTCAAGATGTAAGGAAAGCCCCAGGACTGGATGGAATCTCTAATTGGGTACTGAAGGAACGCAGAGAACAACTGGCGGATGAGATTCACAATTTAATTGTGTGTTCTCTGGAAGAGGGGAAAGTGCCTCGGGAATGGAAGAGGGCAAATGTGGTACAAATATATAAGGGAGGAAACAAGGAAGAACTCCTGAATTATAGACCAGTGTCCCTAACCAGCATGGTTGCAAAATTGTGAGAGAGGATCCTGAAAGATGGATGGATAAAATATCTGGAAGAGATGAATATTTTGACTGAAAGTCAGTCTGGATTCAGAAGTGGAGGGTCATGTGTTTCCAACTTGTTGAGCTTTTACTCAAGAGCGATTGATGTGCTGTAGGAGAGAGACGGTTGGGTGGATTGTGTATTTAGATCTGGAGAAGGCCTTCGACAAGGTACCCCATAAGAGACTAATATGGAAATTAGAGCATATCAGAGGACTAAAGGGAAGCCTCCTGGAATGGATGAGAGACTTTTGAGTGACAGACAAATAAGGACAGTAATAAAGGACAGGACATCGGGATGGAGGGAAGTAACAAGAGGTGTCCTACAGGGCTCGGTGTTGGCACCAGTAACGTTCCTGATTTACATAAATGACATGGAAGATGGAGTGAACAGTTTGCAAGCCTGTTTGCTGATGATGCAAAGATCTTGAGAAAGGTAGAGGTTGAAGAGGACTGTAAAATGCTGCAGAAGGATATGGATAGGATACATGATTGGAGCCGGATGAGGGAAATGAAATTCAACGCAAAAAAATGTAAAATATTGGAAATGGGTAAAAGTACCAAGATGCCATCATTGAATTATTTGATGGGCAATGAACCAATTAGAAAAGCGAGAGAAGAGAAAGATTTAGGAGTGCTGGTCCAGGATAGTTTGTCACCTGAAAAACACATAAATAAGATTGTTAGAAAGACATATAAACTCTTGACCAATATAAGAGTGGCATTTCATTACATGGATGAGATTATGAAAAAATTGATAGTGGCCATGATCCACCCCAGGTTAGAATATGCAGCAGTAGTGTGGTCCCCACACAAAAAGAAAGATATAACCAAGACTGAGAGAATACAAAGAACAGCAACCAAGATGGTCCCAAGTTTGGCAGGTTTGTCGTACAGAGAGAGGCTGGAATGCCTGGATTTGCCTTCCTTAGAGGAAAGGAGAGAGAGGGGTGACATGATTGCAGTGTTCATGATGGAAGTAGATAAAATTGAAAGAGAAAATCTGTTTGTGTGGAATGAGAGGGTAACAAGAGGACACAGAATGAAACTAAAGAAGCCAAGCTGCTTGAAGGACACCAAGAAATATAGCTTTCCTTACAGATGCATAGACCTGTGGAATAGCCTGGACAAAGAGATCATCCAGTCTAAAAATTTAAACGAGTTTAAAGCAAAATTTGACTTATTGAGAAAGAGAGATGGGACACACGAGCGTAGCTCATTTCCTGTATATCACAGTTAGGTAAATAGAATTAGGTACCCAGTCTTACACGTATATTACCATACAAAAGACATACAGCACATATACAGCACTTAATACATGTGACACAGTACAAGTCAATATTGGTACATAAAGATATAAAACAGACTAGGAGATGTCAGGCAGGTGACGGCCAGGTATAGGAGGGGGGCTGTCTGGGGTGCGCTCTTGTGAGAGGCGCGAGTCTCTGGCTGCGTGATGGGATCATCCAGCGTGGGCTGTGGGGTGACGTCGTGAGCAGCCCCCTTCTGGCGGGGCCCTGGGGTGAGTGGTGGCCCTTGGGACTGGGGCGAAACAGGGCTAACAGTCGCGCAGCTTTGCACTTGCCCTAAGAGGTGGTGGAAATCTTGCTGGGGGGTCCGGGCTGGTCCTAGCCTGGGCCCTTCAGGGCATCCCTCGAAGGCTGGGGGCTGCGATCTCGCCAGTGTTGGGAGGCCGTCAAGGGCTGCCTGTCGCTCTCACTCGGGGAGTCCGACAGCAGTTGGTGACGTCAAGGGGCCGGCTGTAGTAAGCAGACTCCCAGGCTCATGATGGGGCTACTCCAGATGTTCTCCACCAAGGACTCTGTTGGGAAGCAGTCCCCGCCACTAGTGATATGGGGGGAGTGTGAGGGGCATCCCACTCAGCCTCTGGAGGGGTGGGCTGAGCCAGGGACACTGTCCTTGGCAGGAGCCTCCGGGGTAGTGGAGGAAGGAAGACCAGTGGTAGCTCCTTCCGCATGGCAGGTCCGGTGGATGTTACTGTGGGAAGTGGATGAAGGAAGTCTGGTGGACATTCCTTCTGCCTGGTAAGTCTGGTGGACGTTACTGAGTTTCCACTCTGAGGTAATGGAGGAAGCAAGTCCGATGCATGTTCCTTCCACCTGGCAAGTCTAGTGGACATTACCGAGGCTCCACTTGTCCCGGGGGCGGAAGGTAGAGGAGGTCTGGTGGACGTTCCGCCTGTGGCAAGTCCGGTGGACGTTACCACAGCCCTGCTGCCAAGGGAGGCCTGCGGCCGAGGGGAATCCGGTGGAAGTCCCCTCTATGGCAGGCCCAGTGGACGCTGCCACAGCTCTGCTCCCTTCCCTGGGACGACAGGTGAGGGAAGTCCGGTGGACTTTCCTTCTGCGGGAAGTCCGTTGGACATTACCGTGTCCCTGCGCCCGGTGGTGGGTGCCAGATGAGGGAAATACGGTGGATGTTCCCTCTACAGCAAGTTCAGTGGACGTTGCTGCTGAACTGCTCCCTGCGGGGTCTGTAGGTGCGGGAAGTCCAGTGGACATTACCGATGGCCTACTGAGGACTGTACAAGTCCCACCCAAGTGATGGCAAGTGTCATCCCGGCTGGAGTGTACTGCGGCGGGGTGATGCAATCCCTGCTGGTTCTGTAAGGGGGAAGAGGGGCATATGGTAGCGGGGGACGTGGGCCTGTTTGGTTCGGGGCCCTTGCATGCCTCCCCGTGACCTCCTCCTGGGATGGGTGTCTCGTCCTCCCCAGGGTCTCCTCCTGGAGTGGGTATTTCAGTACAAATCACACACACACACACACACACACACACACACACACACACACACACCTGTGCTGGGATCAGCAATCCCTTTCCCCTTGTGACTTCTATTTCCTTATCCAAAATTCCTTCCCTCTCCTTAACTCGAGGTGTCCAGTCGATGTACAGGTACATTGCAACGTTCTGTCACAGCTACACCCATCAACGTACCCATATGTTAAGCAATTGCAAGGTCAGTCATTTGCACAATTTTCAAGTTTTACAGGTGATTTTTGATAGGCATATGTAGGATACCTTCCTCTATCTGCTGTCAAGTGGGGATACTGCCTGGCCCCACCTGACCCCCCTTCCCCCCCCACACTCAGCAATTCACCTGTTAGCAGTGACCTGGCCAGTAAAAACATGTAGCGCCACAGTCTCTCCAATGACGAAATTCACAGTGAAAGTGATTCCTGAGATGGAGGACAAAGAAATAAACATAAATGATGAGGAAGTAATGTCGTAAAGGAAGGTGCCATATGTGGATGTGTTTGGTGACTGAACAATGCTTATATTGTGTATATAATTGTGTGAAAACCAATAGTCTTGTACTACACATAAATTCGTACCAAATAAATAAATAAATATGTAATATAAAGTGGCTTGAATTAGTTTACCCTCCCATAATTCATTTTCTTTGAAGTCAGATACCCTGAGAGAGAATGAAGGGTAAGGCTGACTCATCACCTGTAGCAACATTTATAAGCCCAGGAGGGCAGTTTCTCTATGAATTTTCGATGTTTCTCACCAAAAGCAAAGGTTTGAGCAAAAAAAAAAAAAAAAAAAAAAAAAAAAAAAAAAAAGGAAAGAGAGCTCGGGACTGGGGGGTATTGGAGGTAGGAAATCGGTCGGGACATGACGGGTTAAGGACTTGACTTCCCACTTCACCTGTCCCTTGTTTCTTTTCTTTCCCTCCGTCCTTGTGCCATGATCTGTAATCTCTTCCCCCTGGGACCTCACCTTCCTTACCCTACCTGCCCCCCCTACTGTCAGGGGAAAATGAGAGTTTTCTCTGGCGAGGTCGCCAGATGTCAGGGGAAAATGAGATTTTTCCTCTGGCGTGTCGCCAGATGTCAGGGGAAATTTAAGTATTCCCAAGAAATAATGAAATATTGTATAACTGGTATACAATGTATAGCTAAGTGTGCTATGTCAATTCTCTAGGGTCGAGAATTACAAACTTCCTCAACGGCACGCAGGAGAGAACTAGACAGAGTACTCTATTGAGCTGCAATATTGTACCGTTGGCCTACGAGAAAGTTTCTTCTCCCCCCCCCAACAATCAAAAAAAAATAATAATAATAATAATAACAACAGGCTCTTGGCTGAGCCAACTCCCAGCTAGCACAACGGATTTAAAAAGTGATGTCAAAACTGGCCTAAGTACCGGCCGTGATTTAATTCAAAAGTTGTGCTAACGCAGAGTAGCAAACTGTATTAAATAACAGAGTGGAGTAATTAAACACAGTTGACAACTTTAACAAAGCTCAAGAAAAGAACTGTGAATTTATTAATTACAAAGAAATGAATTTACGTTACATGAAATTCAAATCAAATAAAGGAATCCACTCACTCGCTCAAACACTCAGATAACGGCTAAATATTTCAAAAAGCTTAGCCTAGGAAAAAACCAGAAAATACTGATCGGTATGGATGAAACAGAGCTGCTGTGACGATCACCAAAGTGGGTGGGGCTGCAGGAGACACGCCAATACAAGCTGAAATCTGAAAACGCTAGAAAAGCACAGAGCCTTTGAGAGGCGTCCCGCGTCGCGCCGCGTCTACAAGCAAACTGAGCTCTGATTCAAATCGGGGCGCGACGAGCGTGGGAGGTGCGCGCGCCGCGCCGGCGTGTAACGGCTACGCGCCAACAGACAATTGAAATTTACGGGACGATGTCACGACTCACTCAA
Source organism: Birgus latro (assembly GCA_018397915.1). NCBI lineage: Eukaryota > Metazoa > Arthropoda > Malacostraca > Decapoda > Coenobitidae > Birgus > Birgus latro. The sequence continues at coordinate 65,882 of JAGKTI010001920.1, read as the reverse complement.
CACAACGTTACAATGTAGAAAATTCGTGACACCTACCACTCCCAGCCAATACCTTACCCCCCCTCAAACTTCCACTGCCTCCCGCAATATACTCGTATACAGGAAATGTGGTGTATATTCAGCAATTGTGTTCTGACGAAGCCATGGGGTGAAACGTCAATATACACTAAGTCCCACACTGGTGTTCTTTCAATTTGTCAACAAACAGTGAATCAAATACAAAGATAATTCCAACACTTCCCCTTGCCATTGATTATTCAGGTGGTCCAAGTTCAGGCTCTAATCTGTGCAAGCAGTGACATCTGGTAAAGCTTATTGTTATTATTGCATACAGTAGGCTGAGAATCTCAAATTTACATATTTATATTGACATTATATGAAGATTATTTGTATAATTCTACAGTATGTCAAGCATTCACTTAAGGTCATTAGGCATTTATATAATTGCCAATGTCTCGTATGTAACCCTATGTTAAACGATGAAGTGAAAGATCGTACATCACCTGATTCGTGTTTCAATATATTTATATTTTTTCAATTAATGCCCACTATTTGATGCTATATTTTACATTTATTATAAAAATGATAAACCACCACCACTTTAATAACTCATACAGTAAACCCTTCATAAGCCGAACTATATGGGGCTCTACCCTGGTTCGAATTACCAAATTTTCACCCCCCAAAATTGCTAAATTACCGAATTTTCACCCCCCAAAATTACTAAGACAATACCTATTACTTGTCCTTTCAGCACTAAATTAAAGAAGCATATATAAATAAGTTATGACAAAAAACAATTTAGTGCATTTAATATACATTTAACCCCTTCAGTGCTGGGTGTATTTTCATTTTGTTCTTGCCGCCACCAGACAATTTCAGTCATTGTAGGTTGGATCTGTGGAAGTGCACGGGGTTGGTACAGCCTTCGTTAGCCCCTTCAGTATGTGAGTCCAGTCCTGAGTGTCATAATCGGCAGGAGGAAGTGTAAATAAAGTAGAAATAGACATCACAGTACTGAAGTGGTTAATTGGTAGAAAATAATTCACAGAGGTAGTACAGACCATCGGCAGCGTGTGTTGGAGATGGATTTTCACCCTCCCAAATTGCAAAAACAATACTATTACTTGTCTTCTTAACAGTAAAGTAAAGAAGCATATACAGTGTATAAATTAATAAAGAAAGACAAAAAAGAAAGAAGTCAGTGCAAATAATTTGCCTTTCGTCAAAGGCAGTAGATTCGTCGGCAGTTTGTTTTGTTTTGGAGACGGAGGTGGTGGATGTGGTTTAACTCACACTTGAACGTAAATTCTAAAAAGTACCCAGTATTTATTTCACTCTACATTAAGAACTAAACTTAAATGTAATCACTGTAATAGACTGCAGTGTAACACCTTTCGTTAAAGGCAGTAGATTCGTCAGCAGTTTGTTTTGTTTTGGAGACGGAGGTGGTGGAGGTGGTTGATTTCACACTTTTACATAAATGCTAAACAGTACCCAGTATTTATTTCACTCTATATTAAGAACTAAATCTAAAAGTCTATCTATCTATCTATCTATCTATTGCCAGACGCCTCAATCCCGAACGGGGTGGCCACAAACAAATCGCCTCCACTGTAATAGACTGCAATGTAACACTTTCAGTAATAATAGTACTGAACTTTAATCATGATCACTACACTAAGTCACATGCACATTTTTTTTTTTTTTTAATTTTTTTTAGCTTCATTCCTTTATGACTAGAGGTGCCAATATCACTTCTTTTAAGCTTTGAACCTTCTATGGCAAGGCAGAAGGCAAAAGGAGAGCACTGTTCAGCACTAGATGACAGTAAGAATGGCGCAACTACCGTCTCCAAAAGCAAGCAGCAGACTGGCGCCACGTGTCCGCCTGGCGTGCCCACCTGGCGCCATTTCTCCCCCTACTTTCGCATTTCGGCCTACTTTCATACGTGGTCTCGGCCTGAGTTCGGCTAACCGAAGATTCTGTCTTCTAAACGTTCGACTTATTGAAGGTTTACTGTATAATTAAAAAACAGTAAATTTTTACAAGCAGACAATACACCCCACAGGTAGTGCAATATATTCTTCTGGTAGTTTCTGATGCGATTCAAATGTTTCTGACCTCATTTATGTCGGAAATGCCTCATTTCCCCTCTTTACCAATCACGAACTTTGACTGGACAAGTAGGTGAAATGAAGCATTTTCCAAAAAAAATGAAGTAAAAAAAAAAACAAACTCAAATTGCATTTAAAAAAACACCAGAAAAATATACTGCCCCACTGGTTAACACAACCAAACAGATCAAACTTAACTAAACAGACCTAATGAAAAAGACTAACCTAACCTCATCAAACACACCAAACCTAACCCAATGGGAATGCTTACCTTAGAGATACGATGGTCCTGGACGAGGGTCATCGTCGTTTTCCGAGTGTAGGCCTAGTGGGATGGCGGCAACAGCACCAGGTTGTTCAAGTGGCCGGTCTGACTGCAGCAATAAGGAAGTGGTGTAGTGTCCACTCAGCGTTCACGTGAAGGAACAGATACCTAGAAAAGTGCTGTTCAAAATACTGTATTCAGTCCGTAGTCCAGGACGCTTTGATCACTCCTTTATGTCATGCCACAGTCTTTCAATGGTCTGCATATTGATAGTCAGGTCATCTGGGTCCACAAATCCCTCCCTGTGGTTGATCACGTGATGCGTGTACCCCTTGTTCGCCAACCATCAATAGGCATGAACCGTCACTGTTAACCCCTACACCGCGGGGTTGTCGGAGGCATGCCGGGCCATTCCCGCGGAGATATTCGTGCTCTGACTGACTTTTTAAAAATATTTGCCAAAAATCAGTTATTAGTCCTAGAATATTATAATTATATATGCATATGGCACATACCTTCAGCTTTCTCCTGGGATGTTTTTTTTTAGCACTCGTCAACTACCGTGGGACTTGTGGAGACTTCTGAAGTTGGGTAACTAAGTCTCCACTCTACACTTCCCAACATCCCCTACTCTGAATACCACTGCCAGATATTATCACTAGAAACACTATTCAATGATTTCCAAGAAGTTTGGAATCCATACTAAAAAAAAAAAAAAACTGTGAAAGCAATGCAAAATACAAGCACCTACTAGCCTCCCACTCGCGCTAATTCGCCGCTGGTATTCTGTCATTTCTTACTCATATACACACTCACACTTTATTATTTCTAGTACTTTATTACACTTATATATATCTACAGTCCTTTACCACTTCCCACACAATGTTTAGTAGGGGTAGAGGCCACAGGGCCTTTTATAATAGCTGCAAAAGCGGCAGAAATGGAGGAGTGTCATTTCACCATGAAACACGAGAGTGAACTGACTGTATCTCGGTAGCCAAGAGTTTAAAATGTCAGCTGCTAATGTATATGCGGTAGCCTAGAGTTGAAAATGTCAGCTGCTAATGTGTATGCTAAAAAATAAGTCGTAGGAAATCTAGACAATACATAATAAATTAGGTAGTTCCAGGTGAATGTAAATATCACCCAGGCTTCTCCCTTCCTTTCTTATATACATTTATATTACGAGAGTAGCTCATACGGCATATTTCACGGGAAAAGAAAAGGCAGGGGAAATTAGCGAACGAGTGCAGGTTGGATGCTGCCAAGTGATAATTAGCCAATTCTAGGTGTATGGCACTATCAGTTACTTTATTTTTTATATATATATATTATTTTGTATAAGAATAGGCCATAGATCTCATTTCAATGGATGAAAACAGTGGAGAAATCCGGGGAAGATTTACTTAGCGCAGAGCAGCTGAGCAAATGACACGAGAGGGTAATGGAGGGGAGGTAGGGAGGGGAGTCTAGAATGGGGGAAAATGGCTAAATTGTCAACAATGATGGGAGTACTGATGACATTAGCAACTCTGACTACTGCTGGACATCGGCAGTGCTGATAGATGATACAAGTCACCACCTGAAAGCCCGGGGGAATTAAAAATAACACAGAGGCACTCAAGTGACGCCCCACGGTATGATCCATTGCACCCGACCATCACGAAAGTGACGACCCGCGGTTAAGGGGTTAATGATGCTACCTTGCCGAATGAATTTTTTTATAATCGGTACAAGGGTTGCAGCACTCCTATCAAGTACCTGATCCCCTTTCACTAAAGGCACCAAGAAAACCTTTTTCCCAACCCTTTCAATCCCTCCAAAAAGCCACATGTCCCTTAGGTTTCTCCCACAATCATATTTTGCCCTCACAAAAAATGTTTCATCAATCTTGACGACAATGCCAGGTCCCCCGATGGGTGGCTGGTTCTGCAGCCATGAAAGGATCACTTCTGAGCAAAAGCTTCACCAGTCCACACTCATCTTTGTCGACCGCTTTAAACACATGATAATACTATCGTGGTTCCAGAATTTCTGAATCCAGTAGTTTATGAACAGTATAATTTGCCAAGCAGGAAGGTGTGTGTTGTCCAAAAATGTTCCTTTGTAGTCAGAAACACAAAAACTACACTGAACCAGTTTCTTGTTTTTTGCGTACTTTTTGTACCGGCCACAGTACCACTGATGGTTGTCCTTTCTAAATCTGCACGGTTTCTGATAATCTGGGCAATAAACTTCCGAAGGTAATACACCGTGTTTTCTAAAAAAAAAAATTGCCTCCTCAAGTTCTAAGTGGAAAAGCTTAATCACCCGTAAATAATCAATATCACACCCGCTACAAACAGCCTCTTCTTCAGAGGCCATACCAAGAAGGATTTGAATTTTCCACCCAGAAGGAATGAAAGACCGAGTTTCAAACTGACTGGCAGACTTCCATCATGTGACCTGAAATAGGCTTATGAGTGGATGATTGACCTGCGAGACGCACGTGCAGTCAAAGGGAAGAGAAACACACGTACGAACGCACGCATTTGTTACACAAAGTGGCCAAGTGAAGATCCAAGGTAGGGTTGTTTTTTTTTCAATTTTGTATTAAATTCATTACCGGTATTTTTGAAAATATCAATTTCCAAATGGGGTTATGGGGGTTCATTGTGATCTTTAGGGAATATACTATTCCTGAACTGCATTTGTCCACTTGTAAAACAATACCTAAAAAAATAGTGCACTTGCTAAATAAACGGGTATGTAAATAAATGACGGGGAATCGTCCTGACGGCGAATTGTCTTGTTAATAATACAAAAAAAAAATAGTGTACTTGCTAAATAAACTGGTATGTAAATAAATACGGGGAATCATCCTGATGACAAATTGTCTTGCTATTGTTGTGATGGCGAATAGTCCTGAAACCTTTCAGTTCACCCCATGCCTAAAGACTTTAAACCATGCCTCTACCTTCCAGTGTGTTCTTCCTGTTGTATTCACTGTCATTCTACTCTTACCTATCCTCACACGCTATTCAGTTTAGTTTTCAAACTGGAGGGGTCAATGATTAATCCCTCCATTAAAAAGTCTCCCTCAACTGAATAAAATCATCTGACAACAGTCCTTACCGATGTCACCATACCGAAAGGGAGGGTAAACACGTGTGGAGGCTGAGCTGGGCCAAAGAAAGAAGAAATAATAAATTAAACATGGTTCAACCTAACAAATCAAAGGAAACCATGACTGGAAGGGAAGAAGAAACTTCAGATCCCTAAGAATATGAAAATGACTCCTGTGGGAAGTGCGACAAGACTGTGAAGGGAAACCAACACAGGCTAAAGTGCAATCTTTGCTACACATGGTTCCACATAGGCTGTGCTAAAGTATCGAAGGAAAAATATGAACTTCTTGGGAAGCTTGAAAGGATTGCCCACTGGCTATGCAATACTGTATATGCAAAATGAGATACAGAGAACTAAAAAAGTCAAATAGGAAACTTAAGGAAGAATACATCAAAAATAAAGGAAGAGAACTCGAAACTAAAGGAGGAAAACGCTGAGCTTAAAGGACGACTAACTGTGACTGAACAAGAAAATGCCGCGCTAAAAGACAGACAGACACTAACAGAAAGGAAAGTAGAAGACTTAAGAGTCCAAGTGATTGAAGAGACCAAAGACAAAGTGATTGAAGAATTGAAAGAAGCGGAAGAAAAGGAAAAGCGAAAGCACAACCTGGTAATTTACAACCTGCCAGAAGCCAACATCGAAAACCCTAAGGAGAAAGAGGACCAAGAAAAAGCAACTTGTATGGACCTATTTACAAATGGAATTAAAGAAGAAGTAGTTGTTACTGAAACAAAAAGGCTAGGGCAACAAAGAAAGAAAGAAAGAAACATCCAGGACAGGGATCAGCCCAGACTACTACTGGTGAAACTGTAAAATTTGAAGATGAAATGGGCCATCCTGAATAATGCAACACTCTCAAGCACACCAAGAATGATATCTTCAAGAAAACATCCATTGCCCCAGACCTAACCAAAAAGCAAGGAGAAAGCAGGAAAGTTCGAGAGCAGCAGCGTGAAAAAGGGAGAGGAAGGGTGGTACATCAAAGAAGGTAAACTTTGCCAAAGAAATTTTCAGAAGGAAAATATGTAAGTACAAAACAGCATGATAAACAACTAACTCAATCAAAGTATGATGAACGGCAACATCCTCTAGATAGGACAGAAAATACTAACCTGAAGATCTATCTATCTATCTATAGCCCGACGCCCTAATCCCGCAAAGGGTGGCCGCAGACAAAAAGCCTCCAAGTCGCTCTGTCACCCACCATTTGCCTACCCTCCCCCCAGCTCACTCTCCCTTCCCTCATATACCCCTCAACTCCACCCCTCCACCTCATCCTCGGTCTTCCCCTCCCTCCACCCCACCTGCATACACCCTCTTAGTCAGTCTTTCATTCTCCATTCTCTCCACATGTCCAAACCACCTCAGTGTATTTCTCCTAATCTTCTCAACCACATCCATATCCACCCCACAATGTTCCTTCACTTCTTCATTCGTCAACCTCTCCCTCCATGTTACTCCACATGCTCCACTCAAGTAAACTCATTTCCACTGCTCTCACTCGTTACCCTCTAACAAGGTCCATGCCTCGCTTCCATATGTTAGGGTAGGGATCACAATATTATCATGCAGTGACTTCTTGACTTCCATACTCACCTCCCTATTTCTCATCACTGTTTTCAGTGAACCAACAACCTTCCTTTCCTGCTGTACCCTTTCAAGTATTTCATCCCCAAAACTTCCATCCTTACTCATCACACTACCCAAGTACTTGAATGCACTCACATTCTCCATATCCTCACCATCCAACCTCACTGTGCAATCTGTGACTTCATTCCTCTCAAACACCATAACTTTACTCTTGTTTACATTAACTTTCAGATTCCTTTTCTTACACACTGTCCCAAATTCATTCACCAAACCTTGCAACTCTCATTCATCTTCACTCAACAATACAGTATCATCAGCAAACAACAACACCGGAATCTTCCACATCTCACCCTCATTCAATAGAGCCACTCCCACATCCACTGCCCTACCTTGCACCTCCTTTACAACCCCATCCATGTATATATTAAACAACCAAGGAGACATTACACAACCCTGTTTCAGTCCCACATTCAGATCAAAGAACTCACTCAGCTCACCATCCACTCGTATAGTAGCCCTAGCTCCCTCATACATACTCTTCACAGCACTCAACAATTTCCCCTCCAGTCCATATATTCTTAAAACCTTCCACATACCTTGCTTATCTATTCCAAGCTTTCTCCAAGTCCATGAAGGCAGCATACACTTTCTTTCCCTTCTATAGATACTTCTCCACTAAACATCTTAGAACAAATATCTGATCTACACACCCTTTTCCCTTCCTAAATCCCCCTTGTTCTTCTCAAACTAACTCCCCCTTGTTCTTCTCCAACTAACTCCTTTTTTATATGCCTAACCCTGACAATAAGTATTCTACCATATATCTTTCCAGTCACACTAAGAAGGCAAATACCCCTATGGTTACCACATACTTCTCTCTCTCCTTTTCCTTAATATAAACGAACAATTATATCTGATTTCCAGTCCTCTGGAACCCTGCCCTCTTCCCTAGTCAATCTACACAACTTCCATATCTGTTCCACAACAATCTCACCCCCATACTTCAGCATTTCACCCCACACTCCATCAATTCCTGGGGCCTTTGCCATCTTGATCTTCTTCATTGCTTCCACTACTTCCACCCTACTGATCTCTTCCTCCCTCCTCTCACCTCTTCTTCTCCCAGCCATTTCCCAACCACGTATACTCGAACTGCTCTCACTCTCTACATTCAACAGATCCTCAAAGTGCTCCTTCCATCTCCTCAGTTTCTTTCTCTTCTCCACCAGCAATCTATTATTCTCATCTTTCACTCCCCTGCTATTTCCCTTTTCACACTGTCTTACTTTCTTTACCTCCTTCCAAAACAATTTCTTACTCTCCCTCCACTTTACATTCAGATTCCTCCCAAACTCCTCATCCACTTTCTTCTTACTCTCCTTCACAAATCTCTTCACCTCTCTTCTCCAACTCACATATGCCTCTCTCTTCTCTCTCTCATCTCCCTTACCTCCGCTCGCTAGCCATTCACTATATGCCTTCTTCTTTTGTTCCACACTTCGTTTCACCTCAGCATTCCACCATGCTGTCCCTCGCACACCCCTGCATCTCCTCCTCACTCCACAAACCATCTCACATTGTGCCTATAACTTCCCAATCTTTCTTCCACTATGCTCTTATACTCTGCCATTTTCTCACTATCTTGTAACTTTTCCACTTTTCTCACAGGAGCTATTTCCTCCTGTCTTCACCCTTGGTCGCGTCACCCGCTTTCTTTCCAGCTTTACCCTGGCCATCACTAAGTGATGGTCAGAGATCCATTCCCCCACCCTCTCCACACTCTTGCATCCAACACTTGTCTTCTCATTCACTCATCCACACACACATAATCTATCACTTCCTTTCGTTCTACAAATTCACCATCCATCCAACTTATGACTCTCCATGTATACCTGTGGATCATCTTGTGCCAAAAGTAGGTACTGGCTATTGCCAACCCTTTACCAGCACGGATGTCCACCAGGGCACTATGATTCCCATCCACCTCAGCTGGCACACCCCACTGACCAACCACTCCATCCACTCATACATTTCCAACTTTGCTAATAAATATCCAAGGTTTAACACAAGTGAAATTAGTTGAAATAGAAGACCAAGTAAAGGATATGGCAGTTTACTGCATAACAGAAACCCACCAAAAATGGGATACACTAAAATTCTCAGACAACCTAAATGTTACTGAATCTATAATGGAAGTACAAGACAAGAAAGGTGGAGGACTAATGATCTTATGGAGGAAAACAAATAAAAAAAATTAGAAAAACACTATGCAGGTCACAATGATATCCTTTATGTCAGAGGGAACAAATGGTTTCGTTTTCGTAGGCTCCAACATGCTTGCATGTGTCAGCCTTGGTCACCTAATGGCGGCTCTCCACGCTGCGCGATCTCTGGCAGCCTCCCTATTCAGTCCCTTAACCCTTAAGTCACATTTAATGACCTCGTCCCATGTCTTTCTCGGTCTACCCCTCCCAACCCCTCCCCCAATATTAACACTTCTCACCCTCTGTACACAATTATCATCCCCCATCCTCTCCACATGTCCAAACCACCTCAGCCTACCTCTCCTCATCACAACACCAATACACTCCAGTCCCATCCTACCTCTCAACTCTTCTATCGTAAACCTAGCCCCCCCAGGCCTTGCATGCAGGGACGCACTGCACATCCACCTAATCATTGTCATTTCTGTACGTTTAAACCTGCGAATATCCTCTTCCTTTACTGCCCAGGTCTCACTACCATACAGCATCACACTCCTAACACATGCTGCATACAAGGACCCCTTAGCACGTAAGGAGAGTCCTCTCAATGTCAGGAGAGGCAACAGCTCCCTGAACTTCTTCCAACCACTTCTCGCTCTAGCAACCGGGCTAACTCCAGCCCCACCTCCGGCACATAACATGTCTCCCAGATAACAAAACTCCACACACTCAAGAGACTCACCTGCAAGTTCAACCCTCTCACGCCTAACAATCTCCACCTGCTCTTCCCGACACACCGCACACATGAAATCAGCATTATCTCACAGTCTACCTCTAATACCACTACATCTCTTGTGCACCCATCTATCACAAACACTGCACAAGATGGAATTACTTCCCACATCCATGTGGCAAACTGCACATGGCCACTCTCCCTCTCCTCTGATTATACCGCCACCAACCCTAGATATCATCACTTTTGTTTTATCTGCATTTACCCTTAAGCCCTTGTACCCCATACCATCTCTCCACTTCTTAAATCTTTCCTCAGCCTCCCCTTCATTCTCAGCAATCAACACCAAATCATCAGCATACAACATCTCCCATGGGAGTCCATCTCTGAAGTCACGTGAGAGGGCTTCAAGCACCATGATAAACAACAAGGGACTCAAAACTGACCCCTGATGCACACCAACATTCACGGGAAACTCATCACTCAAAACTCCATTCACTCTTACCTGGGTGCAAGCACCCACGTACATGGCCATAACCACCCTAACCAGCCACTCTTCCAACCCCAGCTTTCTCATTGCCCACTTCACCACCTCTCTAGGGACTCTGTCAAAGGCCTTTTCCAAATCAACAAAAACAAAATACAATTCCCTTTTCTTTCCAATATATTTTTCCTGAAGCTGTCGAACAATGAATATGGCATCAGTGGTCCCCCTGCCTGGCATAAACCCAAACTGCATCTCATTGATATTCACTCTTTCTCTAATCATACCTTCTAGAACTCTCTCCATTACTTTCATTATCTGATCTAAGAGCTTTATACCTCTGTAATTTCCCCTTTCCAGGGCATCACCCTTCCCTTTGTACACATTTACAATTACACTCTTCAGCCAATCATCTGGGAC
>JAGKTI010001920.1:0-40630 GCA_018397915.1 Birgus latro | reverse complement strand
ACTTTGGCGAAAGCTTTGTCATTGCACTTGACATCTCAAAGGCTTTCGATCGAGTCTGGCATAAATCTTTAATTTCCAAACTGCCCTCCTACGGTTTCTATCCTTCTATCTGTGCCTTCATCTCTAGCTTCCTTTCTGGTCGTTCTATAGCCGCTGTTGTAGACGGCCATCGTTCCTCTCCTAGACCTATCAACAGTGGTGTTCCTCAGGGCTCTGTCCTATCACCTACTCTCTTCCTTTTATTCATCAATGACCTTCTAAGCTGTACATCTAACCCTATCCACTCATATGCTGATGATTCCACCCTTCACCTTTCCATTCGGTTCCTGCAACGTCCATCTCAGCAGTTACTTCAACAAAAAAGGGATGAGGCTATGGCACACCTAATGTCTGACTTGGCTCGTATCTCTGATTGGGGTAAAAATAATCTTGTTATTTTTAATGCATCAAAAACTCAGTTCTTACACTTATCAACCCGACAAAATCTTCCTCAGGATTACCCACTAATGTTTAATAATGAACAGTTATGTCCTGCATCATCCTTGAACATGCTTGGGGTTTCATTCTCTCGGGATTTGTCTTGGAAAGAACATATTACATCTCTTGTGAAATCTGCTTCCAAGAGATTAGGTGTGCTAAGCCGATTCCGAACTTTCTTTACCCCTGCACAGTTGTTGACCTTGTACACGGGTTTTATTCGCCCGTGTATGGAGTACAACTCTCATGTGTGGGGAGGCTCCCCACATGCAGCTCTTCTCAATAGGGTGGAGTCAAAGGCTTTTCGTCTCATTAACTCTCCTCCTCTTACTGATTCCCTTCAACCTTTGTCTCTTCGCTGCACTGTTGCTTCTTTATCTCTCTTCTATCACTTCTTCAATGGTCACTGTTCCTCTGAACTGTCTGCTTCCATCCCTCCACCTCTACGACGGGCACGTAGTACCCGTCTAGCAACATACTCTCATCCCTTTTCTGTCCAACTCTCTAATGCAAGAGTTAACCGTTACTCCCAGTCCTTCATTTATGCAACTGGTCAACTCTGGAACTGTCTTCCTCTGTCTGTATTTCCTACTTCCTATGATCTCCAGTCTTTCAAACGCAGTGTCTCCAGGGATCTCGAATTGAACGGATCTTGAATTTGGCTCTCTTTTGTACTGTTTTTGCATTTTCTTGGAAGGAACAGTATGCAGGCCTTTGGCCTTTGGTTCCTTCTTCCTTGCATTAAAAAAAAAAAAAAACTGTCGGTCCACGAATAAATTGCGTACCCCAGGGGGTCGCTTCCCTGTCACCAATGAACTCCTGAATATTCAGTAGAAAAAATGTGCCCCAGTCATCCTCCTGCCTGAATGATAACATGGTCGTCTCACCTGGACAAACCCGTACTCTCGCTGCTAGGATCGTCCCAGGGGTGCTTTCCATGCATGCAACCTACTATCGCATTTACGCTCTCCATTCATACTTTCTTGTGCTTCCAGCTCTCCACCTAGTAACTGACGAGCGCCCGTCAGGTCCTGAAGTCACTGTTACATCCTAGGCCGTGCTGACTGTGAGATGAGGGAGTTCTGCAGTTTTCCCTCTAATTAAAGCAACAAAATATTCCCACTGAACTGGGCTACGCCCATGAAACGTACTCTGATTAACCACAAACACGAGATTAAACTCTCTCTGAACTCGTGAACTACCACTGTCAATAGTCAGACAGTCCGACCCGCACACATTTCCCTATCCAGCACTTATCTAAATATGACCATAACCATCTTATCAACACTTCATCACACTACACTTCAACATTTTCAAAATAAATCACTGGGGAGGACATCTCTCACAGGGCGGCGGTTACTCCTCCATGACATTAGGATCAGGCCCAAGGGCTTCTTCCTGGGGTTCCAAAAGCCACTCTCCTCCTCCGCAACAGGGCCCAACCCATCCTGGGGCTCCCTGCATCTCCTTCCCCACGGACGCCACTTCCCCTACGCCCGCACACCCGTCCAACAGCTCCTCCACCAAGAGTTCCAAACGCACCTCAGGCGCCATGTTTCTCCTCCATTTCGCCTCCATTTTCTCAGATGACACCAAGAGATGTGTCACAGTCTGCCCCATACTGCCCAAGTTTGTGATGTGTGTGTGGATGTTTTATTGTAAGGGGGAAAGTACCTACTGAATAAGCTATGATGGTCCACACTGTGAGAATTTTCAATAACACTCTTATAACTTCGATGGAAATTCTTATCTTCTAGGAGTTCTCAATATAAGATCAAGTGGGCCTCTAGCATGTTATTACCGAATCTATCTAAATCCCACCGCTGCCACCAGTGTAATGTTAGAAATTTTTAGCACACATAGAAATTTAAGATATCCCTCCGGTTTGACACCAGTGTAATGTTAGAATTTTTCGATACTATTTAAATGAAGATGATTTAATCTATCTAAAATCCCAACGTTTTACCACCACCAGTGTAAGGGAGCAAATTTAGATACCATATAAATTTATTAGATTTTTTTACTGATCACTGATTACTACCGAGGCAGAGATCCTAGAATTTTAAGGAAGGCCTCGTAAATTTATTACTACTAGGAAGAAATACCAACAGGTAGAAGTAGAAAAAAAAAAATAGTAGGCTGCCACCATGCAGCGTTTGCCAGGAAAGAAATTATTAATCCCGTTACAGTAAAAGATGGGACACTGAGGCGTAGAGACAGTAATCAGGGTAGCGTGAGTATATTAGAGTGCGTGATTCCTATAGATAGTAACATACCTTGCAGGCCACTCGATCTCATAATCAAACTTCCCAGAGGAATTTAGATCAAACACATAAGAAAAATGATTATCTATGATTTACTAACCTTAACATACATTAAATAAAATTAACCCTCGATCAATAGGAACAAGTACACAGTTTATACTTCAGTCTCTGATTCCTCCAGAATAACTGGGAAAATAACGTTCTCTTCTCCACAGAAAATAAATCAGGCTGACTCACATACCACGGTACAAAGCTTATTAATCGTGTGAACACCACACTGATAAGAACCTTGGGCTATTACCACTCAACTAGATGTTGATAATACTGCACACAGATGAATTATTTGCCCGATCAATAATTTACATACATTAATTATACATATAACTTGATCTCTTAACCTTATACAGTATACACAAATAAAGAGAAAGGAATAATTCAAATTCTGGCGTGACTTGCATTTCCACGGTCTCTAACAGACTTGCGGCTCTAATTCCAGGGTCACAACTTAACACCAAAAATTACTCTAGATTTAGTATATTCACCCTAATTTTCCAATGGTCTACATAAATTAATATAATTAGCCTATATATATGATCAGTTGCACAAGAATGATTCTATTTAATTTTCAAAGTGATTGTAGTACCCTGTATGTTAGGAAATACATCTTCATAAATCACACTCGCTTTTATCTAGAATACTTCACTTTAGAAGAAAAGACTTTTCCAAATGGACCATACAAATACATAATCGACCACATTATAGAAAGAAATGAACAAGGGGGAAATTGTGTAAGGCTCTGGCAAGTAGCACCGCGTGGCTTCTACGAGGACCGTAACTAGAGGCCTCGATGTTACACCCGCAATCTGTGGACACCGTGCTCTCTCAACTCGAAGTCATAATAAGAAATTGGGGAATATTTTCAGTCAACTTACTTTATATGTATATATAAAGTATATATAGAAGAACAATTATTGAGACAAAAGGGGGGAACAAGGAACAAACTCTGACCGACCTGTGGACACCGAGCTCTCTCAACTCGAAGTGACTGTCCCCGACAAGATCGCTCACGCTCACTTGCTGTGGTCCCAACACCGGAACTGGCTTCGACTTATTACTCTTCAGTTTATTTACTATAACAATCATCAAGGAACTTGCAACATGGAATTCACTTTCACCTTACTTAGACAAACTGACTTACGATGTTTTAAATTTTGTGGCAGTCATATGGGTCTGAGTGTTTTTAAGACAAACTGACTTGCGATGTTTTAAATTTTGTGGCAGTCATATGGGTCTGAGTGTTTTTACCAAAGCCTAAACTCACGAGTTTAATCTAATTGTAACCATGTGTCGCAGCTGTCCGGCCTATGTGAGTTGGCACCAGTGAAAATGAATAAATTTCGTGGCTACAAACGACTATAATCAATAATCAGACTTTACCTAAGCTCAGATACATTATTATATAGTACAAAAAGATGATAATATCAAACCTAACTACAAAATTCTGAATTCAAAGTGTAAATACAAACTATCGCAAATTTTAATCTTGAATTATCTTTCTTTGCCTCTTTATCAAGAACAGATCCTGCTTTTGCACTTCCATCTCGCTCCATACGGTCTTACCTATTAATAATATTACACTCTTGTTATACATTATCTAGGAACAAGCCCAAATATGAATTTTGATGACCATTTCCTACACACTGCATCAATTAAACAGGGGTCCAGGACTACACTTACATTACCCTTACACTAACTTAAACTACACTTATATTACACTTACATTATACTTATACTAACTTATACTACACTTATACTATACTTATACTAACTTATATTACACTTATACTAACCTTAAAATTGGCATTACAGTGTCACACTAGACCAAAAGTGGCTAACATGTGAGCAGCTTTTGCGAGGCAAAACGGCTAGCAGAGTCAAGTGTCCGTCACACTCGTATGTTCTTGCAAGCCGAAACAGCTAACAGTGCCGGATGCCTTGCGCGCCCCGTGGGCATTTGTAAACAAACCACCACGGAGTACCCACTCTCTTTTCCTCAGTTTCTGTAACCCCTTCATGTACTACAGCAACTCCAGAGCCACAAAGTAGTCTACTAGAGTTTTCCTTGCTGCAGGATTCATATTGAAATCTGATTTCTACTTGTTGTTTGGAGACAAAGCAGACGGCCTCCGCGCCTGGTCACCCGAGTGTCCGAATATTTATTTCAGGTTACAAGAAAAAAAATTAAATAGAAACCACAAGAATTAAATTGTATTTACTTAACAAATTTAGTTAAAGTTTCTTTCTATGAATAACAGAATATTTTCTCACCGATTACAAAATTAATATAGGCTCATTTGAGTTCCAATCCCCACCAACAAGCTGTGAGCAAAAATTGTTATCCATTTCACCTCACAAGCGAAATCTCGCTCAACGTGAGTCAGTTTGGCTAGCGACTCGCAAAACTGGCTCGCATGTTAGCCACTTTTGTCCCAGTGTGACGGCAGCTTAAGCCTTCCGGGCCACAACGGTCCACATCACCTTCTCCCATATGCCCCTCCTCCCCGCAGCCAGACAAACACCAAGTTAGCAGTCCGGGGACATTACTCTCCGGCTGCAGCAATCATCGCCAGACTCGGGGTGGGACTTGCTCTAAAGCAATCCCACACAGCGGCACAGTAACATCCACCAGATTTGCTGTAGAGGGAGTGACCGCCAGTTCTTCCCCTTCTGCCACCCACCTTCGGGAGTGGAGGCACGGTTACATCCGCCAGACTAGCCAACGTGAGAGCATTCACCAGACCGCCCCTGCCCATCCCAGGGAAGGGAGCAGAGCCTTGGTAGCGTCTGCCGGACCTGCCATAGCGGAGGCACCCACCAGGTACTCCGCGGCTGCGACTAGCCCCCAGCAGCATGAGCGTGGTAGTGTCCACTGGACCTGCCCAGTCGAGAGCGTCTGCTGGATCTCTCCCTCCTGCTGACCCTGGGACGAGAGGTGCCCTGGTAACATCCACCGAATCTCCTTCCTCCTCTCCTCAGTCCTGGGGCCTGGGCAACGTCCACCGGACTTGCCAGGCCAGAGGAGCGTCCGCCGGATCTCCTCCTTTGTTTCCAGTGTGGAGTTCGGTGGTGCCCGTTGGGTCTGCCAAGGAGAGGGAGTGACTGCTGGTTCTCCCTCCTCCACTAAGCCGGAGGCTCCTGTAGAGGAGTGAAATACAGACAGGAGCCGCAAACGACGCGATGGCCGGAGCCAGCACCCCCCAACCCCCCAAGTACTACTGGGGGCCTGCCGCTAACACCAAGCGGCTCCAAACAGGAACGGCACACCTGTACCTTTCCCCGGCACCTCTCTTACTCCCAACCAATGCCCCGGAAAGGTAGCTGTTGTCGCCACCTAGTCTCCAGCCAGAAATTCACTCGCCAAGTAAGGGGTGGAGTTTACAGCTCCACACAACACCGCCGTATTGGCCATTGTCATACTGGGTACGGGGTAGAACCGTCCTCAGTCCGTTCCCCAGTTGCATCTCCGCTACAGGGCCGCGACACAGGCCATAAGTCGTGTCGGTTGGGCAGGACGGCCAACAGCCCTCCACTTCCTGTAGTAGTGCCCCCCAAGAGCAGCGCTGCAGTATCGGCTACAAGCCGTACTGGGTTTGAGGCAGGATTGGCCATTGTCTGTCCCTCTGCTGCTAGTCCTCTTTACTCTATGGTACGGGCCCTTAGCCGCACAAGAGCTACAAACCCCTGTGCCACTATGATGTTGGCCACTAGTCACGTCCAGCCAAAGGCAGAGCAGGTCATTAGCTGCCCGAAAGCTGCGATCTCCTGTGCCGCTACGGCATTGGCCACTAGTCAGGTCAGGCCGGGATCTGAGCCAGCCATCGTCCGCTTCTCTTCCACAGGAGATCCTGTAGCCTGAGGGGACCAGTCCCCCGAGCCGTGGCAAGGCCTCACCCAAGGTTTTGGTTCCCTGTGACTCCTCCTGTGTGAGCAGAGGCAGAGCCCTAGCAGACGTGGCAGCCGACGTCCAAACCGGTCCACCACTCCCCCAGCCCAAGGTTCCCGCACGGTGATCCTGATGGCACCGCCACCCTCCAGCCGTTGCCGCAGTCCAGCCACCCCAGGTTCCTGTGCCCTGGGTTCCCAGTCACCCCGGGAGTTGCCCCAAACACCAGGACGCGACTTACCTGCTGGTGAGACAACCCCGAGTCCCTCCTGGACTCTATGTCAGGCCCGTCTCCTGGCTCTCTTCGGGCTAAGCCCCTAGCCCCCCCCATCCACATATGGGGCCTCAACCAGGGCGTGTTATTCTGTCCTTTCCTCCTGATAGAGGAACTTACCAATGGCCCCTCAGTGAATTGTGTATTAAGAGGACCTATGTAGTGTGTGCTGTTGTAAACCCAGGATGTACATGTATGTTAGTGATTATTTATAGTGTGTCATGGTCATAAATTGACCAGGAACCCCGAGTGTAAGGTTCGATGAGCACATTTGTCCTCCTGGATTAGCATATACCTCAAGTGGAGTCCCATTAAACCCCCTCAGTGAATGATATACTCCAGTGGCGCACAGAACAATGCTATCATATGGATTGTGCCATTCCCTTGGTCCATTATAATTTACCCCTCCCCAGTGTACCGGCATACCAGAAATGCCACAGTGTCCAACAGAACAACAATATCATATTAACTGTGCCATTCCTTTGTTCATCTAACTTCTCCCCTCCCAGTGTAAAGGCGCGCAAGTGAAACACTATGGAAATACCTCAGTCTCCCCTCACAGTGCATCGTAGTGCGGTAGACTCCAGTCGAGGTAGGTGGCTGCCCAGCCTTGTGTCTACTTGGGCAATACCGCACACTGCGGATCAAGCGAAAAAAAGCTCAGCCAAGTAGACAGAGATCAGCTGACCAACCAAAACATTCAAGATGGCGGAGGATGCTGCTCAATCACTGATTGAAGAAGTTTATTTGATGAAGTCTGTATGCTCAAGTGTGAATAAAACTCCACTATAACACATTAATAACCACTTTTATATATGTGATGATGATGATGGGAGGCCTTATACTTCATCTTGGCTTTGAGATAGGTGCTTCGTCATCAACACATTCATAGCAGTTTTACAAACAAACCTATAAACTAGATGCTATACCCAAAGACTCTTTGATATTTCATTACTTAACACAATGAATTTCTTGAAGTTCAGCCTCCTCAAAGGAGTGAAAAAAGTTCACGTTTGGAGCACTTGTAGTACACAGTTGAAGTGGCTGCCATCTTCTTTGTTTACAAACAGTGGAGTGCACCGACTGATCCATCTCAATCTTTCGCTCTCTTCGCCCGGCGGGCGGAAAAACTTGCACACCGAGCAATTCTGTCTACCAGCGAAGCGCTTCGTAGCACCCCGTGGTGCTCGGGCAAGTAGACACAAGGCTGGTGAGTGTCTATCGACACCAGGTGTTAAAGTAAATTGTGCCAGTGTATCAGTGCCATCCAATGCTATACTCGTAAGGGAAATTGTAGTAAGTGCTTTCCTGTGTCTTGAATTGTAAGTGTAATCTAAGTGCAATAAGTGCTGGGTGAATACTACCATAATTTCCCTAAGCCGGTAAAGAGGCAGACTTCCAGTCAAGTAAAACTTATATTAACCCATCCCCGGCCAATCCAGCATCTAATGTATGTTAATTCGTGTACCATTGTTTCTGGAAAGATATTTGTAATACATGTGTGTAACAGTTACTGCCTTGTGTTTGTGTCCAGTCCTTTCCTTAGAAGTGCCGACCTGGTCGAGAATAGGGACGTGCTATAGCCTGCGTATTTGAGGGATGAGAGACCGACTCACAAATACGTAGCATAACAAGGAGCAAGTCTCTAGCTCGGCCCAACCCTCCTGTAGCCGAGTGAGATGTCCTTCTGCCTCCCCTCACACCACCTGGGGTGGAGATTTCTCCCCCACAGATATGTCGTGGCAGAGTGTGTGGAGCAGATCTGTTGTGGGTATCTAGTCGGTCCAGCCGTCCCTGCTCCAGGTGCAGATGTTGATGGACTCGCAGGGGCACCGCGGCCGCAGGCGACTCCTGATGGCCCCCTCTCCCTGACAAGACTGCAGCCCCCAGCCACTGAGGGGCACGCCACCATCTCTGGATCCCCCTGGGTCCCAGGGCACCCCCCACACTCCGATGACATCCCGAGCCAGACGAAGGGCCGCCCACCTCCTGGCCTTATTCGACCCCAGTCCCTAGGGCCCAACTACCCTTGAGGCCACTTCCTGGAGGACCTGAGGCGAGCCTCCATCCACGCTTACCGGGCGTCCCTGACGTGAGGTGACTTCACTCTCTCCAGACAGCCTCCCTCCTACACTTGGCCGCCACCTGAACCTCCCAAGAGCGTGAGTGTCACCCTTCTCCCCCCCACCCCTCCTGATGACCCATCCGAACTGTGAGTACCAACTTCCCTTCCCACCATAGTTCTCCCAAGTGGATCCTGTCCTCTGTGAAGTCCCTCCTTCCCAGTGGTGACCCTTGTATACTGCCCTTGTGTGTGACAACTACCCCTGTCCCCACACACCTCAGTTTGCAGATGCAGCAACTTGTGGCTTCCCCAGTGACTCTCAGTGAACTCTCGTTGGTGTGAAGGTTCAGTGCTCCCATAGTGTTATGAGGGGAATGCATCCAAGGCCTACCTTTGCCAGACAAATACTAAACAGCGTACGTAGCCCCCCCGATAGGGACTCCCAGTGAGCCACGGACTTATGATTCCCAGTGTGCCACCCTGCTAGAGTGTGTGTTGCCTTAATTGTATTATAAGGGATTCTGCAAGTGCCACATGTGATGTACTATATTCTACTGTGTAAATCAATCTGGTTAATATATGTGCAATACTGGTTTGCCTGTGTTTTTGCCTTGTTCCTTTGGTATATGTTCTAGCCTGGTCTTGAAATAAAGAACCCCAAAAGCTTGTGCCTATGTCTTATGGAATGAGAAGTCACACCTTAAAGCACAGAAGAAAACCCAAGGCTTAAGCCTGTGTATTATGGGACGAGAGGTCGCGCCATAAAACACGGAGCATAACAATATTGAAACGCAAATCAGACAATGTACGATGTTTCACTTCATCAAGACATTTGTATTTATATAAATGCCTAATAACCTAAAATGAACAATCGACATAACAGTACTTTAAAATTATACAAATACTCTTCATAATACGTCTATGTAAATATGTGTTATCCAGGGTGTTCTTAGTCCAGCTACTTGGGCTAGGATAAGGGCATGTGCTTGGGTTCTTTTGTTCAGGACCGGGCTAGAGCATGAAGACAAGGGATAGGGCTAAAACACAGGTTAACCAGTCTTACTCGTATGTTACCTTACAGACAGATAAAGTGGACTTAACACTACATGTACACAGGACAATTCTATATGTAAGACAACACAGAGCATACTCATATAGCCTCCAAGGGGAAGTATTCCACAGGCTATGACACTATTTATGGGCAAGGATACTACACAGGGGTCGTGACGTTATTACTGGGGCACAGATATTACACAGGGGCCGAGAGACAGCACAGAACACTTTATATGCGAGGGTCACAGTAACACAAGGGGGGGGGTTACAAGGTTACACAGGGGGAGGGCATCACTATGTTCTGTATGTGCACTGAGGTTCCGCAAGGTCATGAGATTCTGGGTTTCACAAAAGGGAGGGTGTTAGTATTACACAGGGGTCATGACACTCTGGGAAGGGGAATACACACTTTTGGTCTATAACACTATGGTGGGGCACAGTCGTTGCACTAGACACTGAGGCACACTGAGGTCATGGCACAGGAAGGTGCAGGTGATGGTCCAGCATAGGGGGAGGGCCGTCAGGGGTGCGTTTCCGATAAGGACGCAGACCTCATGTGGCGACGTAAGGGGTCTGGTGTAGGCTGGAGGCCGGTGTGTAGAGCGGCCCTCTCCTGTCAAGGTGTGGGGGCCCTCAGGACTGGGGCCAAACAGCGCTAGGAGGTGCGCTGCCCAGCACCTGCCCTTGGATGTAGTGGGAGGCTGGCAGGAGTGTCCGGGCCTAGAGTCGCCTGTGGGGCAGCCCTCAAAGTCCTGGGGCTGCGGTCTCGTTGGGAGGGGAAGGCCGACAGGTGTCATCTGTGGCTGCTCGCCCTGGGAGAGTCCATCAGCTGCTGGGAGCATCAGCGGCTGGGCTGCAAGGACAGGACACCCAGGCTCACCATGGGTCCACTTCAGACACTCTTTATCAATAGGTTGGCTGGGGAGCAGTCTCCACCCTTTGTGGCGGAGGGGGAGCAGGAGGGGCATCTCGCTCAGCCTCTGGTGGGGCAGGCTGACCAAGAGACAATGCCCTCGAAGGGAGCCTCCGAGCTAATGGAGGAAGGATGACCGGTGGTCTCTCCCTTGACTTGGCAGGTCCGGTGGACTCTACCGGAACTCCACGCTGGGGCCTGGTAGGTCCAGAGGACTCTATTCAGGCTCCCTCCCAGGTGAGTGGATGAAGGAGGTCCGGTGGATTCTCCCTCGGTCCGACGGGTCTGGTGGACTCTGTCGGGGGACCACTTGGCCAGGGGACAGCAGGAGGAGGAAGTTCGGCAGATTTCTTGACTTCTGCAACAGGTCCAGTGGTCTCTACTGCTCTTCTGCTGCCAGAGGAAAGTTGCATCTGGGGGACGACCAGTGGTCTCTCCCCCTGTAGGTACGGTGGACTCTACATAGGCTCCACTCCCCTCCTTAGGAGGACAGGGGAGGGTCGTCTGGCTGACATGCCGAAATGCCTGCTACCTACGGAAGGTTGTGTGAGGTCCAGTGGACTCTCCTCCTACAGCAGGGCCGGTGGCCTATACTGTGCCACTGCTCCCCTTGGGTGTAGTGGGTTTTTGAGGACCGGTAGTCTCTTTCCTTCTTCTAGCCTCAGGTCCGGTGGGCTCTGTAGCTGAGGGTCTACTTGGGACTGTGTGAGGGTCAGTCCCACCCTGAGTCTGATGAGCATTTCCCTTGTTGGAGGGTAATGCACCAAGTCGATGCACTTCCTGGGGGTTTGGCTGGGGGTAAGAGGGGCATAAGGCCACAGGTGACATGGGGCAGTGTAGCGCGGAGCACCTGTTAACCTCCCCATGGCCTCCTCTTAGGGTGGGTGTCACCTCCCCTGTCCTTCTTGAAATACATGCCGTCAAGACACCCCACCCGAGCATGATACCCACCCTAGGACAACAGAGAGGCTAATGCAGAGAGTGTGGGTTCAGCGCGAAACGAGCATACCTCTCCCTTTGCCCTACGCCCCTCTCGCCTGCAGGTGACTCTACCTGGAGGTAGCAGTTACAGCGCACTACATCTCAGCCGGACCAGCTCTCACCAGGATCAGGGTGGGGCTGCTCTCTAAGCCCCAGACAGCACTCAAGTGATGGCCTCTGCCACATCAGGAGAAATGGCCACCAGTCACTCATTTGCTGCATCCCTCCCTGAGCAGGACCGAGTGACGGCCACCAGTCACACCTGGGGAGAGACGGCCACCAGTCGCACCCAGGGAGAGACAGCCACCAGCTGCTCTCTTATTAATCGCCCTCCAGGGTAGAGGGTTTCAGTGACAGCCACCAGCTGCACCAGCAGCCAGGTAAGGGCCACTAGCTGCACCTTGACTGCCTCCTCAAGAGGGGACCCAGCTTTGGTGATGGCCACCAGCCACACAGGCCGGGAGGTGACAGCCTCTAGCCGCACTATCCCTGCAGTCACCCTGAGGAGCGGGACCTCGGTGACAGCCTCCAGCCGCACCAGCAGCCAGGTGACATCCACCAGCCACATCTAGACTGCTGTCCCATCGGG
Organism: Birgus latro; assembly: GCA_018397915.1. Classification (NCBI taxonomy): domain Eukaryota; kingdom Metazoa; phylum Arthropoda; class Malacostraca; order Decapoda; family Coenobitidae; genus Birgus; species Birgus latro. The sequence continues at coordinate 28,071 of JAGKTI010001920.1, read as the reverse complement.
AAGCAGGACCTTGGTGATGGCCACCAGCCGCACCCGGGGCGCAGTCCTAGCAGGCCATGGCTCTTCGGTGACGGCCTCCAGCCGCACCAGCAGGCATGTGATGGCCACCAGCCGCACTCTGCCCGCCATCTGCCAGGAGCACGGTACCTCAGTGATGGGCACCACCCACACTAATGAGGAGACAGCCACCAGCCGCTCTGAGCCCCGTGTTCTAGGGGATTTGGCGACGGCCACCAGCCGCTCCAAGGAGGGAACAGCTATGTGCCGCCCCTTGACCCCTACCCCAGTGCCTTCCCCTACAGAGGACTTCCCCTGCTCACCCACCTCCACCTGTGGCAGAGCGGGTTTCCTTGCCCATTCCCTACCCAGAGACACCTCCCTGGAGGAACAGAAGCTGGAGGAAGTCTGAAAAGGCCCTGATACCTGGTGTCTGTGCCTTACAACCGGCTCCTCGGCAATCCCTGACCCTGACAGACTCTTCAAGGAAGGGATGCTGCAGACCACCCCTGACAGAGGCCCAACTGAGGAGAGACCGCAGCCCTCGGACCAGCTGGGACACCCCACCCCGTGACCTCCCTCACCCCACCTGACGAAGTCCTGCTCCCCAGAGCGGGCATCAACAGGTGTGACTGCTCTCTCTGTTCGGGCCCAGCCCTTAGGCCCAACCCTGAGGCCCCCCTCAGTGACGGTCGCCCCTCCCACCCCGCCCTGCAGACCACCTCAGATGACCCAGCAGCAGCCCAGCCTCCTGATGAAGGACCCCCAGATGACCCAGCAGCAGCCGGCCTCCTGACGAAGGCAGCCTCCCCAGGCGAGACCTCCACGATGCTGGGCCGACCTATGTAGCAGCCCATGGTTTCAACCACCTGCCCCAGAGTTCTCCGGCCTTGTCCATAGTGTTGAACTATTGCTTAGTGTTTTGTGCGCCACTGTATTGTATTGTGTCCAGCATAAAAAATTAAGGTAATATACAAGTAAGGTTTGTTGCCCAGTGTTTTTATGCCCTGTTCCTTTAAGTTCTGTCTATACCTAACTCAGTCTATAAAGTGGACCCCGCTCCAGGCGCCGTGTTTAAGGGGCAAGTAGTTGACTCTTAAACATGCTGCATAACACTGGTGGCTAGTGTTGGTTCTTGAACCAGTGGGTGGCAACAAGGAACAAGGGAAATCATGGCAAAATGGCAACCAAACTCCACGTGCAAATACCTAAATTTGACCCTGACCAATATGGCATCCACACTTACCTAGAAATAGTCAAACCACTCTTGAACATAGGGTTTGAGAGAGAGAGGCAATGAATAGCAGTAACTCTGCCACTTCTGGGCAAAGCAGTAGCCACTATTGCATTGAAGATCGTCCCGGAGCTGACATGGGCAGAATTCACCCAACTGGCTACTCAAGCAGTCACTCCATCTTTAGGGAAGGTCTTGGCACTATCACAGCTAGACTCCCTAACATACGACGGAAACCTCGACGACTCAGTCATCCAGGCCAGGCAACTTGTCACCGCCACATACCCGGAGTGTAATAAGGAAACCCAGGAACAAAACGTCTTCAATACCCTAATCAGGATCCTCCCTAGTGCTATCAGGGAGCATTTCACCATACATGACCCAACGGGAGACCTGGACAAAAGTATCCAGCTCGTGCGTCGCCTCCTGGCCGCCCGTACCACCCACAACAGATTGGCGCTGTGAGCAAATTCCCCACACAAAAAACAGCACTGCCCCGCAACCCACGGCCACCTCCAGTCCAGCCAAGTCCTCCACCGATACCCTCCATTCCCAGGGCCCACCACTCACGTAAGCACCCCGACACCGGAGAAAACAACTTAATTTCCATCAATCCTTGGAAATTTACAGCCATGCAGCCACACATGCCCCCTCCACGACATTCAGGAGCAGCTCAAGGCTGCCTGATGCAAGACAACCACCCCGGGGCGCCGTAAGTTCTCCTCCCTGGATGACGAGGGCACCGAGGACAAGGCTCCAACAGCCCCCTGCACCAGCCCCGGGGAGACGGAGCCCGAGGACGATGAAACACCGCAGCAGCTGGATTTTTAGGACTGCTCCCACACCTCCCCACGGTGGCAGGGGCCACCTCATATAAACACCGCCCCCCAGTCTATAACAAGATGAGACTGAACGGGATAAAGGCGAGGCTTCTGGTCGATACGGGAGCGGCCAGATCCTGCCTCTACAGTCATTTCTACTCCCATCACCATTCAACCTTTGGCCCGCTTTTTCCCACCTCAGTTCACCTTGCGGACGTGGGGGATGATCCCCTGCCCATACGTGGGGAGACTCGCCCTACGTGCAGACACTCACCAACAAGCCTCTGCACAACACCAGTTCATTGTGTTCGACTCATCCTGCCATGCATATGACGTCTACTTGGGGCTGGACCTCCTTCAAAAACTCCGAACTAACATCGGCTGCTACGAGCGTCGCCTCCAATTTAACAAGCCTCCAGACCCCAGACCCCAGCCCCTCTGCACATACAAACCCCTCATTCCTCCAATCCCACCTTCCCCACTACCATCGCCTCAGCCCTAACCATTCCCCCTCACCACGAGACCTGGTTACATTAAAATAGGCCCACCAGAACCTCCATCCTATTCTTCCCAACCCTACCCCCTGGGGGCCTTTCCTCCTGCTTACTATCCCCCACTTCCCCCCCCCCCTCCACCACGATGTGGTACATCGCAAATGCCTCCACCACCTCCCTCACCCTGCCCAAAGAATTAGTTGTGGGAGAAATGGAGGAGGCCGAGCCCTGCACACCACCTCGCTCCCCCTCTCCATGCCCCCCTACCCCCCCACCTCTCACCCCACCAAGCAAACAGCCTCCGACACCTACTCCTGAACTTTCAGGAACTATTCGCGTCAGGACCAGCAGATATTGGCCACACGACCTACCTGACCCACGAGATCCAAACAGAAGGACCACCCATTCACCAACCATCACGGCTGAAAAACCCCAAGCAGTGAGCTGAGGAGAACTGGCAGGTCCAGGAAATGTTAGATCCCGGCGTCATCTCACCCTCCACCAGCCCGTGGTCCTCCCCCATCGTCCTAGTCAAGAAGAAAGATGGGACTATGAGATTTTGTGTGGACTACGGACGGCTCAATGATGTCACCACCAAGGATGCCACACCACTGCCCGGAATAGACAACTCCCTCAACTCCCTCTACGGGGCATCATGGTTCTCCACGTTAGACCTCCAGTCAGGATATTGGCAGGACCTGGTTCATCCTGACGATTGTGGAGAAACAGCTTTCTTCACGAGCAATGGGAAACGTAATAAATTTAAAGTCCTTCCCTTCGGACTCTGCAACGCCCTTGCCACCTTTTCCCGTCTCATTAAGTCCATTCTCAGTGGCCTCACCTGGGAGACCTGCATAGCCTACCTTGATGATGTCATCATTTTTAGCAAGACCTGGGCTGACCACCTCCATTGCCTCAAGCAGGTCTTCTTACGCATCTGACAAGCTGGGCTTGATCTTCGACCTTCCAAATGCGTCCTGGCGACACATTCCATTGCCTTCCTGGGGCATACTATCTCCAAGGAAGGAATAGCCCCCTATCCCGACAAACTGCGCGCCATTGTGGACCTTCCCCTCCCTTGAGACATACACGAAGTCCGAGCTTTCTTAGGGCTTATCTCCTACTGCAGATGATTTGTGAAAGGCTTTGCCGATATCGCCAAGCCCCTCCACGATGTGATCAGAAAGGGCGAACCCTTCATCTGGACAGAAGAGCAGGTCTCTGTGTTCAACACCCTGAAGACTCGGCCCATCACCGCCCCCATTGTCGCCTTCCCCGATGACAACTTGCCTTTCTGTCTTTACATGGATGTCTCCCTAGTAGCGGTCGGCACCGTCCTCACCCAGGTCCAAGAAGGGCGGGAGCATATCATTGCTTGTGCCTGCTGCACTCTCAACCAAGCTGAGAGGAATTACGCTGCCACTAAGCGAGAATGCCTCGGCATAGTTTGGGCACTTGAGCACATCCGGGCCTACCTATCCGGCACAAAGGTTACTATCATCACAGACCACCAATCTCTCTTGTGGCTCCGTCAGTCTAACACCCACAGTGCCCAACTCATCCGGTGGAGGGAGACGCTAGAAGAATTCCACTATGAAATCTATCATTTAGGCAAATTCCACACCAGTGCTAATGCCTTGTCCCGACTACCAGTGCAATCTATCTGCACCGAGCCGGGCCTTGTGCAACAGTGGTAAAATTGAGACTGCCCCAGGTGGATGCTGCCCCAAATCTTCGTCAAACTCCATCAACAGGGCGACCATCTTTTTACCCAGACAGGACACATCGTGCTCGACCCCAAAACCGCCCTAGATATCCTAGCCCAGCTCCACTCTAACAACGGAATACACCTGGGCACCAATAAACTACTACAGGTGTGTCAGGACACCTACTGGATGCTAATTAGCCCCTCCAACCTAGCCAAACAAGTGGTTCAAGCTTGCCGGGCCTACACACCAGGCAAAGACATCACATGCATGCCCGGCCCCGCAGGAAGCATCACAGCCCACAAGCCCTGGTGTAATGCTGTAATTTTAAGTGTAGTATAAGTTAGTATAAGGTTATATAAGCTAGTACTGTAAGTGTAATCTTAAACTTAAGTCTTGCTGTAAATGTAGTCTGCACGATTCAGTTTTAACCATTAACCCAAGGAATCCCATCGACATATGGGTACGTCGTGATGTTTTGTCACAGCTACATCCATCGACGTATGGGTACGTTGCGCAATTGCAAGGGTCATAATTTGCACAATTTTCAAGTGTCATGGGTGATTTTTGGTAGGCATATGTGGGAGACTTTCCTCCACCTGCTGTCAAGCGGGGATACTGTCTGGCCCCACCTAACCCCCCTTCCCCCCTCCCCCCACACTAGGCAATTCACCTGTTAGCAGTAACCTGGCCAGTAAAGGTATGTTGCCCCACGGTCTTTCCAATGACGAAATTCACGGTGAAAGTAGATTCCTGAGGTGGAGGACAAAGAAATAAAGAAGCTAGAGCAAGAAACAAACAGAAGTGATGAGGTGGTAATGTCATAAAGGAAGGTGCCATATGTGAATGTGTTTGGTGACTGAACAATGCTTCTACTGCCTATATAAATGTGTTAAAACCAATATAGTCTGTTACTGCACATAAATTCGCACCAAATACATAAATAAATACGTAATTGAAAGTGATTTGAATTAGTTAATGTTATGCTACGTATTTGTGGGACGGTTTCTCGCCCTCAAATGCGCAGGCTAAAGCGGGTCCCTATTCTAGACCGGGAGGTAACTCCTAAGAGCAGGACTGGACACAAAAACAAGGCAGTGGATATCACACATGTATTCTACACATAAGACACAGGACAATACATCATAGGTATTACAAAGGATTGCCGGGAGGGGCAAGTGAACACTGTACACAATTGTTACCTGTCACTTTACCTTTCTTGGGTAAGTATGGTACTATTCACCCGACACTCGTGTGACATACAGCACATTTATATCTTCGGACACAGGAATGGCTTTGACACAATCTCTAAAACCCGTATAGCACTGGACGGCACTGTATACATGTATATCTTACTTTACACCTGTGACTCAGGCAACTGGTGGCCGGGCGTCTATCACGGGTAGGGTTGCGCGTAGAGGTCTTTAACAGAGGGAGGACTGTGGTACTCGGTATGCCCGGGTTGGCCACGCAGCTAGGACAAGGGGCTGATGCAGATTTAACTGAACACAGGGGAGGGGGAGCGTAAATGCCCGCACAAGACACAAAGGTACACAGGGAGGAGGTCTAGGTTGTCAGTGAGACGGCAACGGGACTCTACCTTTCAATATAGGTCCGGCCTCGTTCTATCTACCGGCACGTCCAATCTTATTTGGGGTTCCTGGTCACTTCACTTGAGGCACGGTAGGCAATCACTCGTAAGATCCTGCAGATGCACACTAGAACTGAGTTTACGGGTACACACACACATATATATCGGTAGTCCACTCACTTGGGCGACACTGATGGGCCCAGGGCGATTCCTCCATCAGGAGGGAGCAGGGGCGGAGTGGCGTGCTCCTGGGCAGGGTCCCACGCGGGGCTGTGAGGCTAAGGGCTCGGCCCGAAGAGAGCTAGGAGCCGGGCCTGACGTCAGATGTGGGAGCATCGTCGGGAGACCTCGTCCACTGGTAGGTTGCGCCCTGGTGTGTCGGGCAACTCCTGGGGCAGCAGGGGGACCCAGGGAACTGGAACCCGGGGTGGCTGGGCTGCGGCAACGGCTCGAGGGCGGCGGCGCCATCAGGGATGCCCCACGGGAAGCTCGGCCCGGGGGAGTGGTGGATGGGGCCCGGCGGCGGCTTCGGGGTCTGCGGGGGCTCTGGTCTGGCGGCTGGTCACCCGGGTGTAGTCGCAGGGAACCAAGGTCCTGGGCGAGACTCTGCCACGTCTCGGGTGTGGGGCCTTCTCTGACGGCTGGTGCTCCCGTAGGAGGAGAGCAGACTATGCCCAGCTCTACTCTGAACCCGACATGACTCGGGGCCAACGCCTGGTGGGTTACGGGGAAAGCAGTCTCCTGGCGGCTTGTGGCCTGCTCTGTACTGGGCCTGTTCTCCTGGTGCCTTGTGGCCTGCTCTGTGCTGGACCAAGCGTGACACGTGGCCAACGCCTGTGGGGCCGTAGGGATAGCTGCCTGGCGGATTGTGGCCTGCACTGCACTAGGTCTAGTCTCTTGGCGGCTTGTGGCCTGCACTGTATTTTCGTCTGGTGTGACTCGCTGTCCACGCCAAGAGGGCACAGGGAGAGACAGTTTCCTGGTGGTTTGTGGCCTGCTCTGTGCTGGGCCAAGCGTGACCTGCGGCCAACGCCTGTGAGGCCGTAGGGATAGCTACCTGGTGGCTTGTGGCCTGCACTGCACTAGGTCTAGTTTCTGGGTGGCTTGTGGCCTGTACTGTAGTTGGTCTGGCGTGGTTCGTGGTCAATGCCGAGAGGGCACAGGGAGAGACAGTTTCCTGGCGGCTTGTGGCCTGCTCTGTACTGGGCCAGTTCTCCGGGCGGCTTGCGGCCCGCTCTGTATTGGGCCGAGCGTAACTCGTGGCCAACGCCTGTCAGGCCGTAGGGATAGCTGCCTGGCGGCTTGTGGCCTGCATTGTACTAGGTCTGGGTTCTTGGCGGCTTGTGGCCTGTACTGTACTTTGTCTGGCGTGACTCGTGGTCAACACCAAGAGGGCACAGGGAGAGACAGTTTCCTGGCGGCTTGTGGCCTGCACGGTGCTTGGTCTGGTGTGGCTCGTGGCTGGCGTCAAGAGAGCACAGGGGGAGATAGTTTCCTGGCGGCTTGTGGCCTGCACCGTGTTGGGTCTACTTCCCCGGCGACTCGTGGCCTGCCCTGTTTTCGACCTGGTTACCTGGCGGCTTGCGGCCTGCACTGTGTTGGGCCTCTTTCCCTGGCGGCTTATGGCCTGCACTGTGTTGGGCCGGACGTGGCTCGTGGCTAACACCGAGGAGGTGAGCTCTGGGACAGCTGTGGCCTGTATCGATGAGCTTCTATCACTAGCAGCTGAGGGACGGACTATGGCCAATCCTGCCTCATGCCCGGTATGGTGTGTAGCCGGTACAGCGGTGCTGCTCTTGGGGGAACGCCTACAGGAGATGGGCTGACACGCGTCCGTGTCGGGGCCCTGTGGCGGGGAGACAGCTGGGGAGCGGACAATCGCCAACTCTGCCCCGTACCCGGTACGAACTCTGTCAGTACTGCGCCGCTGTGTGGAGTTGTAAACTCCACCCCTTACCTGCAGAGCTGTGTTCCGACTGAAGACAAGGTGCCGGCGACTGCTACCTTTCTGGGCCCTCATCTGAGCACAAGAGGGGCGCCGGGGAGTCGGACAGGTAGGTCGTTCCTGCTCCCAGCCGCGCTGCGCTGGCAGTAATCTCCCGGTGATCTGGGGGGGGTTGGGGGAGCTGGTGTCATCTGCTCCGCTGGCCGGGTGGTTGGTGGCTCTAACCCCTAACTCCTGTATTTCACCACCCTCTTCTGTGTCGAAGTCACGACCCCGTGACTGGAGGTGGTACAGGTGGGTGTTGGTCGTCCTGTGGATGGGGTCGAGGTGGCTGAGGAAGGACGTCCAGTGGTCGGAGGCTACGTTGGCGGTGAGTTCGGACGCATAGGCGACCCGTAGGGTGGATGGGTGTCTCGCCTGCCGGAGGAGGAATAGTAGGTGGTGCGTGCTCCTCACACGTAGATTTCGTCCGGCGGCGGGGATCCAGGTGACTCTGGTGACACGCATGGTGGTGGTGGTAGTGGTGTCCTGGAAGCGAATGCTGGCCAGAGGCAGCCTGGTGCGGCTTATATTGCCGGTGGAGTGTGGGTGCGGTGTTCCCCTGGGAATGGAGTGGGGCAGGTTTTTCCACATGAGGTGTGGAGAAAGGAGGGACATTGGGGCGGTATTGGGGGGCGGGGTGGGTGGTTGATCGCCATGGGGCGATTGGGTGGGCGTAGGGGTTGAGGTGTAGCGTTTGGGAGGGCATGAAACGCACCCGGAACGGGTGGTGGTCGTGGTTAGGTGTGGAGTGGGCGGCGACGAGGGAGGGGGGGCGGGGTGGGGACGGGTGGAGTGTGAGGCAGCGGGGTATGGTTGGCTGGCGGGGTCGACGGGGTGGGGGTTGTGCTGGGCGAGGAGCGTGAAGAGGCCGGTGTGGCATTTCCGGCCGGCGTGCGGTGAGCACGTGGAGTGGGTGGTGTGGCAGTGGAAGCCGGGGTGGAAGGGGAGGGAGAGGAATAGTAAACAAAGGGCTCTTCCTGGGGAGCGGTCGGCGTGGGACTGGCTCTCGTGGTTGGGGTGGGTGCGGAAGGCCCGGTGGAGTCACGGGAGGGGCAGACGTGGCGATTCCTGTAGGTGCGCGGTGTCCCATGATAGTTGATGACAACTTGAAAAGAGCTGGGGACCTGCGTGATTACATACGGCCCCATAAAGCGAGGGGCGGAAGAGGCTACAGGAGTGTCGGGGGCATTGCTTTCCACGGCCATCCGTTCGTGGATACGAGCAGCCTTGGTAGGCCGTGGAGTGGTAGAGGGATCGCAAGCATCAGGCTGAGACAGAATGGTGGAAGCATCAGCTGAGGAAATCGGCAGAGAGGGGCGTGCATCCTCGGTAACTGAGGAGTGGGAGCTAGAGGTGGAAGAGCAACGCTCCCTCTTACTCCCCATAGCATAGGCAGGCCTAGCAGAACCTTGCCTCTGAGGCACAGGTTGTGGGATGTTGAAGGGCCTAGAAGGAGGCACATCCTGAGGAGGCTCAATGACAGAAAAACTCACAGACAGCTAGCAGACTACACACACACTCACAGACACACACCAGCAACACACACAGTCACAACAAAAACGAAAGAAAAACGGCCAGTTCCCTACAGTAACGGGCGCCTAAACTCCCCACCCTCTAAAGAGCGACACAGGAGACCCGTTACTGCCCCGTGAGGGACTTCCCTAGTCTAACAGAGCCGCCCTCACTGCCTCCTTTAACCAGGCCCTAATGGGCCCCCCTCATGGAAGTGCCCTAACGGCACCCCTTCAGGGTTCGGCGTTGTACTACAGTGAGGGACACTAACGGTGGGCTGGAAAAACACACACACACACACACACACACAAAGACCCACACACACACACTCTCACAATCACAGAGAGCAAGATAGCAGTCTACTCTTCTGAGACAGAGTCCCTGAAAAAGTAGAAAAACTCAGAAGAATTCTCCTCAGTCCAACAACTGCCCAAAACGGACTAAACTCCCAAAAATCTTCCTCTATAACTGAGACTAAGTCCAGTGTGAGAGAGAGACGGGCCAGAGGTCTGCACAACACACTGGCTGGACATGGAGTGCGTTGGGTGGGGCCGGACCCTGTATACAGTGTTACTAAGTTTCCCAAACCCGCGATATGAAACGGCTGTTATATTTGTAAAAGGCATTGCAAATAAGGTAAACACATATGAATACAATTTTAACGTATGCATTATATATAATATATAGAAGAACAGAAAACTTATTATGCATAAAATATTTATACGGCAATACAGAAACGTGGCATAAATATTTTACAGCGTTGCTAAAAAATATGTTGTCACTTTTATCTGCTTTTACCGTAGTTCTAGGGTGGGTAATAATGTCACATTTATGATTATAAGATAATGTGCAGGAATATAAGTAAAAATATTCCAATTTCTTAGTAAAAAAAAAACACACACACATTAAACCCTCGTGACAGGCAACACACAGACCCAGTCTCAGTTGGGGAAAGCCTCCTCGTGTCACACTCATTTGTGACCTTGACACAGACAGAATGACATCTCAGCCAGCTCACTCCTCACAAGACTTTTATCTCCTGGGTGGTGTGAAAATAAATTAAAATTTACAATATGTACATATAATGTAAAAGAAAATAGCCCAAAAAGTATCTTAAAATACCAGAGAGAGAGAGAAAGAGTGAGAGCAGGCAGGCCAGGAGAGAGTGAGAGCAAATTTACAATATGTACAATATAATGTAAAAGAAAATAGCCGAAAATGTATCTTAAAATATCACAGATGAGAGAGAGAGAGAGAGAGAGAGAGAGCAGGCAGACCAGGAGCCTGGGGGATGTACGTCTCCCCATGGAGACGCATCTCCCAGGAGAGAGAGAGAGCGAGAGAGAGAGAGAGAGGGAAAAAAAAAGCCAGGCCAGGACCAGTGTTGAGTGCGTTGTCAGGCTGAGGGAGAGATGGAGGAAGGAAGGGAAGGAGGGAGGGAGAGAATGATTGAATGAAAGAAAACAAATCATGGCGCCGCAACAGCGAGGTCATCTGGCGCCATATGTAAAAAATAATATATTTTTTAAATTAATTAGATTGAATACAAACAAAAGAAAGAATTGAAAGCACATGTTTTAAAATTACTCATAAAAGAAACAAAATTGGAGATGCACATCCCACAGGAGAGAGAGAGAGAGTATGGAAAACGTGTCACCACTGTACACAGGGTCAGGCCCCACCCAATGCGCCACTTTAAGTTTGTATCACCATAACTCTAAAAACGTATTCCTGATTTCCTGGTAAGCCAGTAAGTCCTCGTACTAAGCTGTAAACATCAGTCTTGCAAAGTCGTACAGGTATAGATCTTTGCTGGCCCTCGAGACCATAACTAAATTAAGAATTGGCCCTCGAAAGGTTTTGACTTTGACACCCTCTGCTCAAAGGAGTAGTATACGTGAGATTGAGTGGCCCGTAAGGGGTATTAATATCTACTTGCTCATGCCCTGTCTGATAAGATCATGCTACCTCTAAAGGATCACGCTACCTCATTTCCCATATACTCTAATGTCTGATTATACGACTGGTGGCAGCATAATCCCTGATATCTAAAGTTCTGTTGGATGATGAAATACATGAGGAAGACAGGAAGAGAGGCAGGCTGCAGACGACACCAACATCCCTAGCCCCCTACGCACAGCGGCTCCAGGCAGGAACCGCCCACCTGTGTGACTCCCCGGCGCCGCTCTTGCTCCCAGCCTACACCACGCCGAGGTAGCAGTGAGAGACACCTAGTCTCCAGGAAAAACTCCAGTCGGTAGGTCAGGGGTGGAGTTGCAACTCCACGCAATGCCACGGTACAGGCCACTAGCCGTACCGGGAAAGGGGCAGAGCAGGCCATCGTCTGCTCCCCAGTTGCAATCCCACTGCAGGGCCATGACATAGGCATAAGCCGTGTCGGGTCGAGGCAGAGCAAGCCATTGTCCGTTCCTCTCTTGCAGTCTCCCCCCAGAGTAGCGCAACGGTACAGGCCACTAGTTGTACCGGGTCTGAGGCAGGACAGGCCATCGTCCATCACTCAGCTACTGTTCCATGCAGCACCACGGCACAGGCCACTAGCTGTGTTGGGCACGAGGCAGGACAGCCCATCGTCCACTCCTCCCCTACAGAAGACTCCTTCCCCATTCGTGGAGACAGGGTAGAGTGAGCCTCGGCTCACATTTTCCCTGGGGTCCGATGGGACAGAGGAACCGCCGTGCAGGTCTACAGTCACACGGGGGAGACAGAGCAGGCCATCGTCTGCTCCTCACCCTCTGCTCCCAGGAGAGCTCCTGATGGGGAAGTCCCTTGCCTGGCCCACACTGTTTTCTGTGGCCGGGCGGGATTTACTCCCTCTCCTTCAGGAGGTGAGTCCGGGGGAGACCCTTTCTTGGAGCCGTGGTAAGGCCCTATTCAGGGCCTTGGCTCCCTCCAGCCCCACTTACGTGGGCAGCAGCCGAAGCAGAGGTCCTGTAAGCAGAGTCCCCGGCGTCAAGTCCTGCTGGTGATGCCCCCAGCCCGAGGTTGCCATGAGGCAGCCCTAACTGTGCCGCCGCCCTGACGCAGTCCAGCTCCTCCGGCGGCCCCAGGTTCCAGTACCCCAGGCCCCCAGACTCCCCAGGGCCTACCCAGGACTCCAGGGCGTGACCTGCCTAACGGCAGGGCTGCATCCGGCACTCCCCAGAACCGTCGCCAGGCCCGCCTTCTGGCCCTCTTCGGCCCTAGCCCCTAGACCTGCATCTCTGTGCCGGGCTCCCTGAAGGGCTAACCTCACCTCACTCCTCCAGCCTAAAGTATCGGAAGTCGGCCCACCAGTATATAAAAAGGGCCAGAATAGTGTGCAACTCCTGGACCAGTGTAAATCAACAGGCCGAATTGTGATGCGAGTGTATCTCTTAAAGTGTATTGGATTAGTGGAAATTCTCAGAGAGCCTCAGGGCATAAGACTGGATGAGCGTTAGTGATTCGAAGTGAAGGTGTATGACATACAGAGCACTGCGCACCCCTTATTTATAATAAGTAATATCCCCTCCCCGAGTGTGATGAATAAGTGAAGTGCTCTAGTGGAACCTACGTCTTTGTACAACACTAGTGCCCTCCCTTGCATTTTATACATTTCCCTCCCCAGTGTATTGGCACACCTCACGCATATCCAAATTACTCACGAGTGTCTCCCCAGTTCACAGGAATACTTCAGTCTCCCTCCCCCTCGTTGTGTGACAGTGTGCGCACGCTATGATCGTGATATACCTACATGTGTGATCTATTGTACCTGCATGTGTTTGTAATTAGTGTCTCAGTGCCGTCCAGTGCTATACGACTGTTAGTAAATGTAAGAATTGAATTTCCAGTGTTAGAGATACCAGTGTAACGGAAGTGCATTTGTAATGCCTTTTTTTTTTTTTTACATATAAGATAAGTAGTATAAGAGTAATTTAAGTTAGTATAAGTATAGGTTAAGTATATAATACATGTGATTTACATTAGGTTATGTAAGTGATAAGTGTATATTCTGGGCCATGTTAAAATGTTGTAAAGTGTGAAGTGGACTTTGTAAATCATAGTTTTGGGCTTGATTTTACTAGTAGAAGCAACTGGTCAAGAGACGGGCCGGCATCTGGCCTCAGTTGAACCGCATAGAGAGTTAATTTGGTGCTTATATTGGCGAGTAGTCATATTTATACCTAGAATTCAGAATTTTTGTACTTAGGCTAGTGTAGCTGTATTGTTCTACTGAATAACGTTGTTTAAGAACTTAAGTAAAGCCAGACTATTGATGATTGTTGTAGATCACCACAAAAATTAATTCATTTAGTATAGACATCAGTGGTTGCATCATGGTTGCATCATGTTGGTGGCGCAGTGAACTAAACAGAGAGAAAATTGTATCAAACCGTGATTTCAGGCATCGTATGTTAAATTGTTAAACCTATGCTATTGCCACAAAATTTAAATCATCATAAGTTATATTTTTATAAGTAGAGTAATGCGTACGTGTTTATTGCAAATTCTGGTGCGTTGATATAACCTGGTGACTGTAACGTAACTGTTTGTAGTTAGAGCCAGACAGTGCGATCGGAGCGGGTGATCGCGGGCGTGGGCTTTAGCGTGCCCGGGGAGTGTCACTCTCCAGAAAGACTTAATTGGGTGTGGATGTTTCAGGTAAAGCTCCGAGAACTTACTGTATTTTTCTCTTATACGTCATCATAATTAGTTGTTGATATAACCATCATTAAAGTAAGATATCTGAGCATATTATCAAACCCCTGACTCTCCAGAAAGACTTCATTGTGAGTGGACGCTCGTGTTTCAGAGCCGGCAAATGGCGTTGGGTCATAGAATCTGCGCAGGCCATTGTTTGAGAGTCACAAGTCCAGTGCCCGAAAGCCCTTTACACTAATTTACACATAGTCTATTTTCCAATGCACAGTATAGTCAAAGTCGGTTGGTCCACTTAGTAAGCTAATTTCTTATAAAACAAATGTAATATGTTGGTTAAAGGTGTGTGAGAAGGCGGAAAAGTGTATTGTCCCGCCGTGAGCAGTGCTGTGAGCACTGAGTTCTATAGTGTAATAATTTTTGTTTATGTATATTCTTCCTAGATATGTCGTGTAGTGTAACCCAGGTAAAATAAGGTTGATTTCTTTAGAATTGATGTAACCCGTTGTAACCCGTTGTAACTGGGTCTCGCTACGAGTCCTTGTGCGACCGTGCGTGGAGTAGTTTATGAGAGTTACCCCATGTTGGAAAAGTTTTCTATGATGTCGACGGGATGAGGTTATTTTTCCTGTACCGTGTTATCGGGTCAGATGATTCTACCTGTGTGGAATAGATCTTGCATTCTCTGTCAGTTATCCTGTCGTAATGGAGACAAGTGATTCATTAAGATCTAGTAATTAAATCTGGTTTGAAACTATATCATTGCTGTGTAATTAAGGACATTAATATAGATAAGTAGATAATAGACAAGTGTGTTTGGTTATAATCCTAAGGGGTAGTACAAGTAAAGACGGTGGCCCGCAAGGCATGTACATCTAAAGAACCATGCTCTCCTATAAAAGGCTCACGTTACCTTGTTACTGTCAGAGGCCCCTTGTCCCTCTTCCATCGTATGGGACTAAAACATAAATAACATTAACTCTTCCTTTTTTTCCCCAGCAACTGCTGGGTGGTGGCAGCGATACAAAATAAATTTTTTTAAAATTATTAACGAGGCCTTATTCTTGATATTTTCACATGATAAAAATCAAATTCAACTATTGTCGCACTGGCGGCTTTAGCGGTGTGGCATAGCTAAAGTAGTCTTTTATGACGTAGATAAGAAAAATTCCTGCGTTACACCGTGAATACTGTGTTCATATTACCACACTTTCCTACGGCCGGTAGAAAGACAGTTTGTTCTTTAGTAAAACCCTGCTCGTCTCCGCCAACCCAGAATCAATGTAATTGTGAATAATGTATTTGTCTCTGGGAATGAACTTTGAATATACAGTATGTTTGTGAATGGTTACTGCCTTGATTTTGTGTCGTGTCCTCTCCCTAAAATACCGACCCGGTCTTGATAAAGAACCCGCTGTATGTCTGCGTATTCGAGGGAGTGAGAAGTCGACCATCAGAAGCACGACAGGTAAACACACCATCTCTCGCATACGCATCTGAGGAACAAGACGTTGGCCCTCAAATCGTAGCATAACACTGGTGGCCAGTGGTGGTTCTTGATCCGATCGGTGGGAAATAAAGGACAGGAAATCTTTTTAAAAATGGCAGCCAAACCACACGTGCCCTTACCAAAGTTCAACCCAGAACAATGCGGCATCACCACATACCTAGAGGTGGTTAAGCCGCTACATGACATCGGGTTTGATAATAATAGACAAAACAGCTGTCACTCTACCTCACCTAGGAAAGGCGGTATCAAACATGGCACCAAACATAGTCGCAGACCTCACGTGGGCCAGATTTGTAAAAATAGTGACAGAAGCTATTGCCCCTTCATTAGGAACAGTTGTTGCCATTTCACAACTGGACTTCTTAAAATACGATGGTAGCTTGGATAACACAATAATCCAAGCGAGGTGGCTCGTCACCACCGCATACCCGGATGCCAATGCAGAAACCTGGGACCAGCACTTGTTCAACATTCTCCTGCGAATAATTCTGGGCATGGTGAAAGAACATTTTACCATCCATGACCCGTCAGGAGACTTGGACCATGATAATCAACTTATCTGGCGCCTCCTCGCAGCACGCCCCACACCACACAACACATCGGGGCTGTGAGTAGATTTCCTACCAGACTTTCCCCACCAATCCCCCAACAACAACCAGCCCCAACACGAGCTGTCCCTGCACCTGCTCCTGCCTCTCCAAGAGCTCACCCTATTAAAAAAACGGCTGCCTCTGAAGGAAAAGACCAACCTCATCATCACCAACCCATGGGAGTTTTCAGCATGTAGCAGCTGCTGCCCTTTACATGATATCCGTGAGCAACTAAAGGCAGCACGCAGAAGGAAACCCAGTCCACAGGGACACAGTTGTATATTGGCCGTCGATGAAGACACCCCAGACCCTGACACTCCCCTCATCGAAAAAAAAAACGACCCCTACCCTGAATAGGGCAGTGAAATAGCCAATGAGGCACTAGAGATGGTACTGGATTTTTAGGGCCGCCCCTGCACCTCCTCACAGTGGCGGGGGCCACCTCACAAAGCTATTGCCCCCCGTTCTATGATAAAATGAGACTCAACGGGGTCAAGGCAAGACTGCTGGTGGATATGGGAGCCGCCAGGTCTTGTCTCTACACTCATTTCTACTCCCGTCACAAGTTGGCCTTCGGCCCCCTCCTCCCCACCTCAGCCCGCCTCGTAGACGCGGGGGAAAGCCCCTTGCCCATCCGTGGGGACACACGGGCCCTAAAGACCGACACCCACCAACAAACTTCAACCCAGCATCGATTCATAATTTTTGACTCCTAGTGCCGTGCCTACGATGGGTACCTGGGCTTGGACCTCCTCCAGAAGCTACATACCCATATCAATTGCCACGGGAGGTGACTCCACTTCCGTCCACCTCCCCGCCAGCCCCAAGCCCTCTGCACGTGCACCCAATCCCTTCCATCCCCGAGGCTGACCTCATCCCCCTCCCCCTCCCCCACCCCTCAACCACCCAACTTTCCCCGTGACCATCGCCTCCACCCTCACCATTCCACCTCACCATGAGGCTTGGCTTCCACTCAGCAAACCCGCTGGGGCCTACTCCCTTTTCTCCCTGGATATATCCACCGGGCCCCTCTCCTCGTGTTTGATGTCGCTGACCTTTCTCCCGCCACGCATCGGCACAGTAAAAATCGCCAACTTGGCCACCACGCCACTCACCCTACCAAAAGGACTCCTTATCGGCGATCTAGAAGAAGCTGAGCCTTGCGCCCTCCCCCTCTGATTCAGATCTTCCCCCCTCCCGTCTCCCCCCGAACACCTGTCCCCACACCAAGCCAGGACCCTTCACCACCTACTGCTAGAATATCAGGACCTCTTTGCAACGGGGCCCACAGATCTGGGGCACACAACATACCTAGCCCACGAAATTCACACCACCGGGCCCCCCATTCGACAACCATCCCACCGGAAGAACCCCCACCAACGAGCAGAAGACAGGCAAGTCCAGATGTTGGATGCAGGCATCATCACACCCTTCACCAGCCCCTGGTCTTCTCCCGCTGACCTTTTCTGGAAAAAGGACGGCACCCTCAGGTTCTGCGTCGACTATCGCTGCCTGAACGACCTAACCACCAACGATGCCACCCCCTCTCCCCCGAATCGAGGACTCCCTAGGCTCACTCCATGGATCTACCCGGTTCTCTACATTGGATCTCCAGTCGGGGTATTGGCAGGTCCCCGTCCACCCCCAAGACCAGGGAAGACGGCCTTCTCTACCAGCAACGGCAAACATTATCAGTTTAATGTCCTCCCCTTCGGGTTGCGCAATGCCCCTGCCACCTTTTCCCACCTGATGGAGTCCGTCCTTAGCAGTCTAACCTGGGAGGTCTGCCAGGCGTACCTGGATGACGTCATCATCTTCAGTAAAACTTGGGGCGACCACCTCCACCGCATCCAAGTATTTCAATGCATACACCAGACGGAGCTAAAACTCAAGCCCTCCAAATGTGTCTGTCGCCTTCCTGGGGCACATTGTCTCCAGGGGAGGCATTTCTCTGGACCCGGATAAACTGCGAGCCATCGCGGACCAGCCCCTTCCACAAAACGTACACCTAAGTCCGCACCTTTTGGGGGCTCACCTCCTACTACCAACGATTCATAAAGGGGTTTGCTGACATCGCCAAACCTCTCCATGACCTCACAAAGAAGGGCGAGCCTTTTGTATGGAGCGAGGACAGGATAAATGACTCCGACACCTTAAAAGTGAAACTTGTTTTGGCCCCCGTCGCCGCTTTTCCCAACTGCGACCTCCCCTTCAGACCATACACGGATGTCTCCCTAGTGGCTATTGGCGCCATCCTACCTCAAGTTCAGGAGGGGCGTGAACACATCATCACCTGCACCAGCTGCACTCTCAACCAGGCCGTGCGTAATTATGCCGCCACCAAACGGGAGTGCCTCGGGATCATCTGGGCCCTTGACTACTTCCGGGCCTACCTGTCCGGCACCCGGTCACGGTAATCACGTATCACCAGTCCCTGCAGTGGCTCCGACAGTCTGCCACCCAGAATGCACAACTCATACGTTTGCACGAGGCGCTGGAATTATTAGATTACAAGATCACCTACCATCCCGGGAACTGCACGCTGACGCAGTCGCCCTCTCCCGCTGACCTGTGCAATCCATCCTACACCAGCCCAATTTAATCCAACGCTGGCAAGCTAAGGACCGCCCGACCTGGATCCCCCAGCACCTGTTTTCCGAACTCCACCTCCAAGAAGACCAACTGTTCACACCATCGGGCCACTTAGTTTTGGATCCCGATTCAGCCCAAGATGTCCTCACCCACCTGCACTCGGATAACGGGATCCACCTGGGCATAAAAAAACTAACCCAGGTCTTTGCCGACCTCTACTGGACCCCCAACCCCACCGCCCTCCCCCAGTGTGTCAGCCAAGCTTGTCGGGAGTGTTGCCTGGGGAAGGACATTACCTGTTCCGCGGGTCCTGCCAGGAAAATCACCGCCCACAAACCATGGCAGCTGTTATCCGTCAATGTTGTCGGTCCCCTACCACTCCGCTCTGGCTACAAGTATATCATTACGTCGTCGACGTATACTCAAAATTTTTGATCACTTGCCCAGCCAAGGAGCATCACCAAAGCAGATTCCCTCATGTGCCACGTTTTCCCTTATTTCGGCGTCCCTCAAGCCATCCACTCCGACAACGCCCCTGAGTATACCGGGCAAATATGGGGGGAACTTTCCACCCTGTTAGGCTTTGCCATCTCCCACTCCTCCCCATACTGGCCACAAGGCAACAGGGTGTGTGAGAGGAGCCACCGAACCCTCCTAAACCAGATCAGCACGTGAATTCAGACCACTCAAATGAAGACTGGCCTGCCCACATTAAAATCATCCAGTTGGGAATGAATACCCGCCCCCGTGACGATGGCATCACCCCCCATGAATGGATTTTTGGCGAGGCCCCACTCCTCCTGCCTCTACGGCAGCATCTCCAGCCCCCTCCCCCTTCCCCAACCTCTGACCCCTTACAGCACCTGAAACGGCGGCTATAGCACCTCCACACCCACCAGGAAACCCAACCCGATTCCCTGCCACCCAATCCCTACAAACAGGGAGATAAAGTGTTCGTCGCCCACCTCCCCACCCCCAGTAAGATCATCCCACGTTTCACGGGACCTTACACGATCACCCGAGTCCCCAACCCATATCAAGTCATCATCGATCACAACGGAATCTCCTGCACCTACAGAAATCGTCATGTCCGCCCCTACAAGGAATCCTCCCCTCCACTCCCTCCCTCTCCCACCCTCCACCCCTGCTCACTGCCTCACACTCACCACACAGAACCGTTTCCCTGCTATTCCTCCCCATCTCCTTCCCCACCTGTTTCGGCCACTTCCTCACCCCCCCATTGCCACCCCTGCCGCCGTTTCCTCCACGGGCGCACCTCCAACCCCGTCACACCACCGTTCGCCTCCTGCAGCAACACCTACTTCCCCCACACCTACCACATCGTCCTCACCACGTGGCTCCCGCCATCTCTGGCCCCGGTACTTTCCACACCTTCCCTTCTGCACCCCTCACCTGACAAAGCATCTGCCTCACCAACCCCCGCCGCCTTCCACAGCTCACCGCCACTCACTCCGCCCACCCTCACTCCTGTGCCGCACTCCCCCTCTCTGCCCACCCCGCGTTTAAACACCACAACCACCCATTCTGGGCGTGTCTCACGCCCACCATTCCTATACATATCCACACCCACACCAACCCCTTCACCCTCCACCAGCAATCCACCCACACCACCACCTAACACCTCCCCTATAACCCTTCCCCTCCATCAAACCAAGAGGAAAATTCTGTCCCACTACAATCCCAGGGGAACACCAGCTCCACGACCACCCGGGCATATAAACTGGCCTCGCCTACCCTTGGCCAGCATTCTCCCCGGAACCACCACCACCACCATGCATGTCTAGAGAGTGACTTGGGTCCCCTCCCAGGGGCGACACCACCGTGTCCGTGGCACCCAACACCTACAATGACTTCAGTGGGCACACTGCTCTTCCACACTGAGAGTGGCTTATGCCCACCAGCTGCTGCTCAATCTTACCACCCACCACTGGAAAAACCTTCCTACACCACCTCACGCCCTTCCACCAAATGAACAACACCAACATATACCACCTCCAGCCACGGGGACGTGACTGCTTCCCGGGAGAGGGTGGTGAAATACGTGAGGAAGTGCAGGCTGCAGACGACACCAACACCCCCAGCCCCTGAAGGACCACCGGGGGTGCGCAGCCTACGCACAGTGGCTCCGGGCAGGAACGGCCCCCCTGTGTGACTCCCCGGCGCCCCTCTCGCTCCCAGCTGACACTATGCTGAGGTAGCATTGAGAGACACCTAGTCTCTGGGAAAAACTCCAGTTGGCAGGTCAGGGGTGGAGTTGCCTTACCAACTCCATGCAACGCCGTGGTACAGGCCACTAGCCGTACCGGCAAAGGGGCAGAGCAGGCCATCGTCCACTTCTTACCCTCTGCTCCCAGGATAGCTCCCAACGGGGAAGTCCCTTGCCTGGCCCACCCTGTTTCCTGTGTCCGGGCAGAACGTACTCCCTCTCCTCCAGGAGGCAAGTCCAGGAGAAACCCTTTCTTGGAGCCGTGGCAAGGCCCTATTCATGGCCCCATTCAGGGCCTTGGCTCCCCCCAGCCCCACTTACACAGGCAGCAGCTGCAGCAGCTGAAGCAGAGGTCCCGTGAGCAGAGCCCCTGGCATCGAGTCCTGCCGGTGACGCCCCCACCCAGAGGTTGCTGTGAGGCAGCCCTGACAGCCCCACCGCCCTCCCGCAGTTGCCGCTGTCCAGCTCCTCCGGCAGCCTCATGTTCCAGTACCCCGGGCCCCCAGACTCCCTGGGGCCTACCCAGGACTCCAGGGCATGACCTGCCTAACGGCAGGGCCCCATCTGGAACTCCCTGGAGCCGGCGCCAGGCCCGTCTTCTGGCCCTCTTCGGCCCTAGTCCCTAACCCCGCATCCCTGTGCCAGGCTCCCTGAAGGGCTAACCTCACCTCACTCCTCCAGCCTGAGGTATCAGGAGTCAGCCCACAAGTATAGTAAAAAGGGCCAGAATAGTGTGCAACTCCTGGACCAATGTAAATCAACAGGCCGTAAATGTGACGCGAGTGTATCTCTCACAGTGTATTGGCTCAGTGGAAGTTCTCGGAAAGACTCAGTCTATAAGACTGGATGAGCGTTAGTGATCCTAAGTGAAGGTGTATGACATACAGAGCACTGCACGCCCCTTGTCTATATTAAGTAATATCCACTCCCCCAGTGTGATGAATAAGTGAAGTGCTCTAGTGGAACCTAAGTTTCGTTTTGTTTTCGTTTCGTTTTTGAAGGCTCCAACATGCTTGCATGTGTCGGCCTTGGTCACCTAATGGCGGCTCTCCACGCTGCTCGATCTCTGGCAGCCTCTCTATTCAGTCCCTTAACCCTTAAGTCACATTTAATGACCTCGTCCCATGTCTTTCTCGGTCTACCCCTCCCAACCCCTCCCCCAATATTAACACTTCTCACCCTCTGTACCCAATTATCATCCCCCATCCTCTCCACATGTCTGTTATACAATATACAATACAATATACAATACAATACAATACCAGTGCCCTCCCTTGCATTTTATACATTTCCCTCCCCAGTGTATTGGCACACCTCACGCATATCCAATTACTCACGAGTGTCTCCCTAGTGTACAGGAATAATTCAGTCTCCCTCCCCCTTGTTGAGTGACAGTGCGTGTGCGCTCTGATCGTGATATACCTACACGTGTGATCTATTGTACCTGCATGTGTTCGTAATTAGGTCTCCGTTCCGTCCAGTGCTATACGACTGTTAGTAAATGTAAGAATTGTATTTCCCGTGTTAGAGATACCAGTGTAACGGAAGTGCCATGAATACTGTGTTCATGTTACCATACTTTCCTACAGCCGGTAGAGAGACAGTTTGTTCTTTAGTAAAACCTATCACCTGCCCGTCTCTGGCCGAGACTCGCACTCCATCTCCCACCGAGACAACACCTCCACGGCTGCTCTCGGTGGGACCAGCTCTCTGCAGAAGTGTTTCCGCCGGGGAGGATGGGCCTGTCCCTTACCGGAGCAGCTCTGTCCGCCACCAGGAGGTTGAGGGTCTCCACTTTACCCTCCCTCTTCCAGGACCAGGGCTAACTCTCCCACCACTGTGACTGGGCCTCCACCTGCTGCTGGGGAGCTGGGCGAGCGGGGGTATCGTCGGGGCGGCACAACTGCAGTTTACCGGCACCCGACCATTGGCGCCGCGACCACTCTGCTCTCTCGCCCCGCCCCCCCCCCCCCCCCACGCCAGCGTCCTCTGCCACCATGCAGAGGACGCCCCCTTGTTTACTGCCATCCTCTGACGGGCTCTCCACCCTGAGTCCGTGCCACACCAGTGTGGCAAATCTCACCACCATCACCACCGTCTCTGGCCGCCCGGCCTTCACTATAGGTGAAGGGAATCTTCTAACGAACGAACGAGC
This sequence comes from Birgus latro, assembly GCA_018397915.1. Lineage (NCBI taxonomy): Eukaryota > Metazoa > Arthropoda > Malacostraca > Decapoda > Coenobitidae > Birgus > Birgus latro. The sequence goes on along the minus strand of JAGKTI010001920.1, from coordinate 5,017 downwards.
GTCTCTGGCCAACCCAGAATCTATGTAATGGTGAATATTGTATTTGACTCTAGGAATGAACTTTGAATATATGTTTGTGAATGGTTACTGCCTTGTTTTTGTGCCCTGTCCTCTCCCTAAAATACCGACCCGGTCTTGTAAAAGAACCTGCTGTAAGTCTGCGTATTTGAGGGAGCGAGAAGGCGACCCTCAGAAGCACGACAGCTAAACATACCACCTCTCGCATACGCATTTGAGGAACAAGACGTTGGCCCTCAAAAACGTAGCATATCAGTTGAACTGGTGACAAATCTTTCATCATTGTTCTTATAACACTGAAATTCCCATCTTTACACTGGATATACTCTAAGTTTCTGATCATTACTGTGACACTAAAAATCTGAACATTACACTGGTAACAAAATTCTCCCGGTGACAACTTAGGCTGTGGCAAATTCCTGCATTACACTGGCAACTGCTAGCCGTGGATGTAGTAGGCCCCTTAACCTCTAAACCAGCTACCGATACATAATCACGTTCGTGGATACCTACTCGAGATTTCTCACCACATGCCCGGCCAAGGAACACCACAAAGTGGCAGTAGCTGAAGCCCTCGTCCGCCACGTCTTCCCATATTTTGGTATTCCACAAGCGCTACATTCAGACAACGCACCAGAATTTACCAGTAAGGTATGACAGGAACTCACCACTATATTTGGATACCAAATCTCCCACTCCTCTCCCTACTGGTCCCAAGGTAATGGAATATGTGAGAGGAGCCACCGCACCCTTTTAAACCAAGTGGAGACACGCATAGAGGAAACGAAAAATGAAGACTGGCCCGCCCACATCAAGATCATACAGTGGGGGATGAATTGCTGCCCCCGAGACAACGGCATCTCTCTCCATGAACGTGTCTTTGGGGAAGCCCCTCTTCTCCTACCCTTGCAACATCACCTCAAGCCCCCTTCCACGTCCCCAACGTCTGACCCCCTTCACCATTTTAAGGGAAGGCTACACCAACTTCAAAAACAACAGGACCACGTCATCCCATCCAACCCCTACAAGCTGGGAGATCTAGTAGTGGTGGCCCAACTTCTAACCCCCAACAAGTTAGCCCCTCATTTCACGGGGCCTTACACAGTCAGCCATGTCCCCAACCCCTACCAAGCCACTATTAATTACCACAACACTCAACGCACCTACCGCAACAGACACGTGTGACCTTTCACAGCTGGCATGGCCCCTCCCACCTCGCCCCCGAAACTTGCCGACCCCACCGCATTACTTTCCCCCACAACCCCTAGCTCTCCTTCTGACTCGTGCACCCTCTATCTCACACCTTCCTCCTCCTCCGCGCCCTCCCCTCCCTCCCACGACCTCACTGAATTCCCCCTCCCCCTGCTCACCTGCCTCACCTCACCCTCCCACTCACACCACCGCACCAAGCAATTCACGTGTCACCTCCGGCCACATCACCATGCTCCAAACACCCCACCTGCACCTCTCCACCCACACCACCCTCTCCATGCCGCCCCAGTGTGCCCCACCCACCCCCGAACACCTGCACTGCCTCACCACCCGCCTCCCGCACACCACCACCTTAGCTGCCAACACGCATTGCCACCACGTCGTGCAACCTCTCCCGCCACTTACCACCCATGCCCACACTCACCAACACCGTCGCCAAGTCGGGACGGATCTCCTGCCCTCACCCTCGATGCACAACCATCCCTTCACCCACACCACCAACGACACCTACACCACCAAACCAAACACAACCCCCATGACATACCACATACACACAAAAGTCCAGTGGAAAACTCCACCAAACCCACTCCCAAAGGACAGCACCAACTCCTCCCCTCATAAAATGCCGGCCACCTCACCTATGGCCAGCATTCAGCGGGAGCACACCAACACCTCACCACCACCAACCATGAAGATCCGCTGCGTCGTTTGCGCTCCCGCCCAGGGGAAGAAACGACGTGTCCGAGGGACCCTCCACCTCCTTAGGGAGTCAACCCAACCCTCAACGTTCTTCCTTACTTTCTCCCACCAGCACACCACACTGGACTTCCCTCCTGCACCACCTCACACAGTAGCACTGGAGCACCTCCACTGACATGTAGTACTTCCAGGCATGGGGACATGACTTCTTCCCTGCCGACGGTGGTGAAATACATGCCGTCGAGACACCCCACCTGAGCATGACACCCACCCTAGGAGGAGACAACAGAGAGGCTAACACAGAGAGCGTGGGTTCAGGGTGAGACGGGCCTACCTCTCCCTTTCCCCTACACCCCTCTCGCCCGCAGGTGACTCTACCTGAAGGTACCAGTTCTGGCGCAGTACGCCTCAGCTGGACCAGCTCTCGTCAGGACCAGGGTGGGGCTACTCTCTTAGCCCCAGACAGCACCCAGGTGACGGTCTCTGCTGCACCAGGAGAGACAGCCACCAGCTGCTCATTTGCTGAATCCCTCCCTTATCAGGACCGAGTGACAGCCACCAGTCGCGCCTGAGGAGAGACGGCTACCAGCCGCTCTCTTATTAATCACCCTTCAAGGAAGAGGTTTTCAGTGATGGCCACCAGCCGCACCGGCAGCCAGGTGATGGCCACTAGCTGCGCCTCAACTGCCTCCTCAAGAGGGGACCCAGCTTCGGTGATGGCCACCAGCCACACTATCTCTGCAGTCCCCCTGGGGAATGGGACCTCAGTGACGGCCTCCAGCCACACCAGCAGCCAGGTGATGGCCACCAGCCGCATCTCGACTGCCATCCCATCAGGAAGCAGGACTTTAGTGACGGCCACCAGCTGCACCGGCACCTCATTGCCGGCACAGTCCTCGTGGGGCACGGCTCTTTGGTGACGGCCTCCAGCTGCACCAGCGGGGATGTGATGGCCACCAGCCGCACTTTGCCCACCGTCTGCCAGGAGGATGGGACCTCAGTGACGGCCACCAGCTGCACTGAGGAGGAGACGGCCACCAGCCGCTCTGAGCCCCGTGTTCTTGGGGACTTGGGGACGGCCACCAGCTGTGCTGAGGAGGGAACAGCTATGTGCTGCCCCTCACCCCCTACCCCAGTGCCTTCCCCTACAGAGGACTTCATCTGCTCACCCACCTCCGCTTGTGGCATAACAGGTTTCCTCACCCTTTCCCTACCCAGAGACACCTCCCTGGAAGAGCAGCAACTGGAGGAGGTCTGGAGAGGCCCCCTCATACCTGGGGTCTATGCCTTACAACCAGCTCCCCAGCAATCCCTGACCATGACGGACTCCTCGAGGAAGGGACGCCGCAGACCACCCCTGACGGAGGCCCAGCCGAGGAGAGATCGCAGCCCTCCGACCAGGCGGGACACCCCCAGGACCCCGGGGCGTGACCTTCCCCATCCCGCCCGACGACGTCCTGCCCGCCAGAGCAGGCACTGACAGGTGCACCTGCTCTCTCTGTTCAGGCCCAGCCCTTAGGCCCCCCTCAGTGATGGACGCCCCTCCCACACTGCCCTGCAGACTACCCCAGATGACCCAGCAGCAGCCCGGCCTCCTGATGAAGACCCCCCAGATGACCCAGCAGCAGTCAGCCTCCTGACGAAGGCTGCCTCCCCGGGCAAGACTTCCACGATGCTGGGCTGACTCCTCTAGGAGCCCACAGCTGCACCACCTGCCCCAAAGTCCTCTGGTCCTGTCCATAGTGGTGAACTATTGCTTAGTGTATTGTGTGCCACTGTGTTGTACTGTGTCCAGTGTAAAGACTTAAGGTAGTATACGTGTAAGGTTTGTTGCCCAGTGTTTTTATGCCCTGTTCCTTTAAGTTGCTATCTATGCCTAACCCAGTCTAGAAAGAGGACCCCACTCTAGGCGCCGTGTTTAAGGAGCAAATAGTTGACCCTTATACACGCCACATAACACTCCACCTGGGGTGGTGGTCACTGCACCGGTTGAGCATTTCAATATGTAAGTTCAGAACTTCAGTAATTTTCGAGCAGCTGTAGAGTGTGGGTGTGTCTTGACATGGCCTCCCGCAGATGGCGGCCACACAAGCGCATCACTGCTGTAGTGAAGAATGGTTGATGCAGCATCTAGTCTTATTTAATGGGCATCTAGTCTTATTTATATCTATGACCCTTACTTACTACCTCTGAAATTAATTTCTGACATGGGCATTATGATTATATATATATATATATATATATATATATATATATACAGTAGGCGCGGAAAGTATTGACTTTTTTTGCCGACGTCATTCTTTTTCGTGTTAAATGAAGTAGGGTCAATACTACCCTCCCCTGTGATGCGAAATGAGCTGACGCTTTTTCAACGGGAGCTGGCAACCCTGCTTGATAGGTTTGGCACCACAGGAGCAGGCTCAGTAATGTTTGGGCAGCCACAGGAGGAGGATTGTCTCTGTGTGTGATGCACCACGAGGGCATGTTTTGACTCAAGTAACACAGTTATTTGGTTACCTACCACATTCTCATCATGCCTAAAGTAACCACAAGCAAGGACAAACGTGTGGAAGTGATTACTTTATACAAAGCTGGCCACAAACTCCCATTTATTGCAAATCAGATGGTATTAGACTGAGGACAGTGCAGAGACTGGTGAAGCAGTTCAAGGACAGTGGGGAGGCCATTCCTCCCACTCCACTTCCCAAGCCTGGGAGACCTCGTAAGACAACCTTCAGGACCCGTCAGCTGATCTCAAGGCAAGTTAGCAAGGATCCAAGGCTAACAGCACGGGATTTAAAAGAAAAGAACCCACAGTTGCTGGCAGATGTGTCTGTCAGAAGTGTGCAGCAACTGTTGCATAACGATCTGGGCTACAGGAGTTTTTGTGCTCGTAAAAAACCACTGCTAACTGCACTTCAGAAGAAAAAGAGAGTAAATTTTTGTAAGAAATATCTTGCCTGGAGTGAGGAGCAATGGAAAACTGTGCTTTGGAGTGATGAGTCAACATTTACTGTCACTGGTACCCCTTCATCACGAGTGTACCGCAAACCAGGCAGTGACCCCCTGGATCCTAAGTACACTTCCA
>JAGKTI010001919.1:50717-74457 GCA_018397915.1 Birgus latro | reverse complement strand
GGTTTGGACATGTGGAGAGGATGGGGGATGATAATTGGGTACAGAGGATGAGAGGTGTTAATATTGGGGGAGGGGGTAGGAGGGGTATACCGAGAAAGACATGGGACAAGGTCATTAAGTGTGACTTAAGGGTTAAGGGACTGAACAGGGAGACTGCCAGGGATCGAGCAGCGTGGAGAGCCGCCATTAGGTGACCAGGGCCGACGCATGCAAGCATGTTGGAGCCTTCAAAAACGAAATGAAATGAAACGAAACGAATGCAGCTTTTCCTTTTCAGTCTTTCCTATGGAATTTCCATGTCAGTTTTTCCATGCTGCATGGTGGTTTTTCTCACTTATTCTCACCAGTTTTAACTGGAGGGTTTGGAGGCGCGGAGAGCCTTCCTGCTCCTTATCCTTCAGCATATAGAGTTAGATCTTGTAGTCACAGTCTACTCTGTAACAAACAGCCTTGAAAGGACCATAAGGTCCGTTGCTGTTTGCTTTCTTTTGTACTCCTTTGTACCTTACTCTAATATACACTCCTAATCAATCTCTCACTCTTCATTTGCTCCTGATGGCTGAACCACCATTATTCTTTTTTTTCCTATCAAAAATTATCGCATGCTGAGAAGCAGGAGCGCTACTGGAAAATTCCCAATGTTTTGCGCCTCATCAGTTACTAGTCAGTTGCCAGACTGCCTGCTGTTGTGAGTGGAAGTATTTTGTTAAAGTTATGCATTAATTTGTATTCTCTTTTTCTCTATAATGATATATTTTGGTGACTGTTAAATGATGTAACTGCCATTTACAACGCTGGGTGGTAACCATATAACCAAACCATACGTGCTCCCTACGTGTCAACAAGTGGGTTGGTGGAGGGTTAGTGCCCCTCCCTGTAAAATAAATAACTCAAAGTCAAATGGCCACCCCTTACGGGATTATGGTGTCTGGCAATAGATAGATAGATAGAATTTCAGTTTGTATGCAAAAGCATTTAGAGTGCTATGTAATGTAAGAAAGCTCTGGAATAGAAAACTGTTGTTGCTACGAGTAGGGGCAAGGTTATAATAGGGACGGGGGAGAGAATAGAGGAGTTTCGGTCAGTTTAGTTTTACTTGTGGCCTTATGATGTTAGTGTAGGTCTGGTACTTGTGAAATCAGTGAAGTGTAGCTGGCAAGCATACAATGTAATTACTTGGTAAATAAAGACAACGAACGCGAGATGCTTGTGTTACTACGACGCCTGAGTTGATCTGTACACTAAAAGTCAGACCCCAAGAAGAACGATTCATCTGGCGACGTCCTTCCTATACCGAACTGCTGCTGTTTAAGCCTCTGGCACTGTGGGACGTGGATTAACAACAACGCATTAATGAACAGTACGGAGCTCTCAAAAACAATCTCATGAACATTACAGAGCTCTCAAAAACAATCTCCTGAGGGTTACTGATTCCGTGTGTGGATGGACATGGGACCCCCCCCAAGTAATAAAGTAACCTGGTGGTGGGATGGGATGAGGGTGTAGGGGCTGCAGTTAAGGAGAAAAGAAGGCTTTTCCGGGAATGGCTGCAGTTAAGGAAAGAAGATGGCTTTTCCAGGAATGGAAAAGGGGTGGTAAAAAAGAAGAATAATTGGCTGCCAAGTGTATGGCTAGAAAAGAGGTTTACAGGGCAAAAACTGAGTCTCAAAGACTTTAACTTGATAAACTAAGTAGTGTGGAAAGGAAGAATGTGATATTTAAGGTGGCAAATCAGATGAAGATGGAAAACAGGGATATCACAGGTGAACAGTGTGTGACGAATGATGAAGGAAAGGTAGTGGTAAACAGTGAGGATATTAAAGACACCTGGAGAGAGCATTGCAGCTGGTTGTTGAATAAGGAGTTTGACTGAAACAGGAAAAGTTTGCAGCCAGCAGATGCAGTGTTTGGTCCTTGGCCTTTGAATGATGGTGCTACTGTAAGCAGGGCAATAGGCTGGATGCAGGTGGGGAAGGCAGCAGGTGTGTCTGGATTGACTGTTAAATGCTGCAAGACTGAGGTGATATAGGAGTGGAGTTGGTTGCTGACTTGATAAATACTATTATATGGGTGTGTGTTGTCCCAGATGACTGGCTCAAGAGTGTAATTGTAAATGTGTACAAGGGGAAGGGTGATGCCTGGAGAGAGGAAATTACAGAGGCATACACCTTCTAGACCATTTAATGAAGGTAATGGAGAGAGTTCTAGAAGGTATGATTAGAGAAAGACTGAATACTGTATTAATGAGATACAGTTTGGGTTTATGCCAGGCCAAGGGACCACTAATGCCATATTCATTGACAGCTTCAGGAAAAATATGAAGGAAAGAAAAGGGATCTGCACTTTGTGTTTGTTGATCTGGAAAAGGCCTTTGACAGAGTTCCTACAGAGAGGGTAAAGTGGGCAATGAGAAAGCTTGGGATCGAGGAGTGGATGGTTAGGGAGGTTCCGGCTATGTATGTGGGTGCTCACACCCAGGTAAGGGTGAATGGAGATTTGAGTGATGAGTTTTCTGTGAATCTTGGTGTGCACCAGGGGTCAAATTGGAGCCCCTGGTTGATTACCACAGTGCATAAAGCCCTCTCACGTGACATAAGAAATGGCCTTCCGTGAGAGATGTTGTATGCCGATGATTTGGTGTTGATTGCAGAGAATGAAAGGGAAGTGGAGGAAAGATTTACAAAGTGGAAAGATGGTATGGGGCACAAGGGCTTAAGAGTTGCAGATAAAGCAAAAGTAATGATATCTAGGGCTGGTGGCGGTACTGTCAAAGAAGAGGGAAAGTGGCCACGTGCAATTTGCCACAAGGGTGTGGGAAGTAATTCCATCTTGTTTGGTGTTTGTGATAAGTGGGTGCATAAGAGATGTAGTGGTATTAGGGGCAGACTGGGATATAATGCTGATTTCATGTATGCGATATGTCAGGGAGAGCAGGTAGAGATTGTCAGGCAGGGAAAGGATTGATTTTGCTGGTGAGTCTCTTGAGTGTGATGAAGAGTCTTGATGTTTGGGACACATGTTATGTTCTGGAGGTGGGACTGAAGGTGGCTCTGTGGCTAGAGTGAGGAGTGGCTGGAGGAAGTTCAGGAAGCTGTTGTCTTTCCTGACATTGAGAGGGCTCTCCGGCTCTCCCTCTTTGTATGCAGCGTGTGAGGAATATAATGCTATATGGTAGTCAGGCCTGGGCAGTAATGGATGAGGATATTCACAGGCTGAAACGTACAGAAATGGCATTAATCAGGTGGATGTGTAGTGCATCCCTGTGTGCGAGGCCTTGGGGGGCCAGGTTTATGATGGAAGAGTTGAGAGGTAGGATGGGACTGGAGTGCACTGGTGTTGTGATGAGCAGAGGTATACTGAGATGGTTTGGGCATGTGGAGAGGATGGGGGATGATAATTGGGTGCAGAAAGTGAGAAGTGTTAATGTTAGGGGTGGGATGAGGGTATAGAAGCTGCAGTTAAGAAAAGAAGGCTTTTCCGGGAATGGAAAAGGAGTGGTAACAAAGAGGAATACTTGGCTGCCAAGTGAAGAGATAGAAAAGAGGTTTACAGGGCAGTCTGGGTCACAGAAACTTTTGCCTGATAACCTGAATCAGGTGAAAGGGAAGAATATTATATTTAAGGTGGCAAATCAGATGAGGAGAAAAAATAGGGATATCATAGGTGAGCAGTGTGTGACGAATGATGAAGGATGAGTAGTGGTGAACTGTGGGGATATTAAAGATGCATGGAGATAGCATTACAGCCAACTGTTGAATGAGGAGTTAGACTGGGACAGGGAAGATTTGCAGACAGCAGATCTAGAGTCTGGCCCTTGGTCTTTGACTGACGAAGTTACTGTGAGCGGGGTAACAGGCTGGATGCAAGTGGGGGAAGGCACCTGGTGTGTCTGGGTTGACTGCTGAAATGTTGAAAACCTCAGGAGATAAAGGAGTGAGGTCAGTCACTGACCCGATAAATACTGTTATAAACGAGCTTGTTGTCCCAGATGATTGACTGAAAAGTGTAATTGTAAATGCGTACAAGGGGAAGGATGATGCCCTGGAAAGAGAAAAATTACAGAGTCATAAAGCTTTTAGACCAGATAATGAAGGTAATGGAGTGAGTTCTAGAAGGTGTGATTACAAAAAGAACGAATAATGATGAGATGCAGTTTGGGTTTATGCCAGGCAAAGGGACCACTGATGCCATATTCATTGTTTGACAGCTTCAGGAAAAACATAAAGGAAAGAAAAGGGAACTGTACTTTGTTTCTATTGATTTGGAGAAGGCCTTTGACAAAGTCTCTAGAGAGGTGATGAAGTGAGCAATGCAATAAGAAATCTTGGGATCGAGGAGCGGCTGGTTAGGGCTGTTATGGCCATATATGTGGGTGCTCGCACCCGGGTAAGGGTGAATGGAGATTTGAGTAATGAGTTTTCCATTCTGCACGAGAGGTTAAATTGGAGCCCTTTGTTGTTTATCACTGTACTTGAGGCCCTCTCATGTGACTTCAGAAACGGCCTCCCATGCCGATGATTTGGTGCTGATTACAGAGAATGAAAGGGAGGCTGAGGAAAGAGTTAGGAAGTGGAGAGAGAGTATGGGGTATAAGGGCTTAAGAGTGAATGCAGATCAAACAAATGTGATGGTAACTAGGGCTGATGGCAGTACCGCAAAGAAGAGGGAAAGTGGCCATGTGCAATTTGCCACAAGGGCATGGGAAGTAATTCCATCTTGTGCAGTGTCTGTGATAAGTGGGTGCATAAGAGATGTAGTGCAATCAGCGGTGGGCTGCGAGATAATGCTGATTTCATGTGTTTGATGTGTCAGGGAGAGCAGGTGGAGATTGTCAGACATGAAAGCATTGAACTTGCTGGTGAGTCTCTTGAGTGTGTGGAAGAGTTTTGTTATTTGGGAGACATGTTATGTGCTGAAGGTGGGGTGGCAGCTGGCTCTGTGGCTAGAGTGAGGAGTGGTTGGAAGAAGTTCAGGGAGCTGTTGTCTCTCCTGACACTGAGAGGGCTCTCCCTCCATGCTAAGGGATTTTTGAATGCTGCATGAGTTAAGAGTGTAATGCTGCATGGTAGTGAAACTTGGGCAGCAAAGGAGGAAAATATTCGCAGGCTTAAATGTACAGAAATGACAATGATTAGGTGGATGTGCAGAGCATCCCTGAGTGTGAGACCTGGGGAGGTTAGGTTTACGATGGAAGAGTTGCCGTGTAGGATGGGACTGGAGTGTTTTGGTGTCGTGATGAGGAGAGGTAGACTGAGATGGTTTGGACATGTGGAAAGGATGGGGGATGATAACTGGGTGCAGAATATGACAAGTGTTAATGTTAGTAGTAGGGTTGCGAGAGGTAGACCGAAAAAGATCTGGGACGAGTTCATTCAGTGTGACCTCAGGGATACAGGACTGAATGGGAAAGCTGCCAGATTTTGAGCAACATGGAAAGCTGTCAACAGGTGACCATGGCTGACGCATGCAAGCATGTTGGAGCCTTCAAAAATGAACACTGAAAACTGTAAGGTTGCAGGTGGTAGACCGAAGAAGACCTGGGCCTAGGTCACTGAGTGTTACATCAGGGATAAGGGACTGAATAGGGAAGCTGCCAGAGATCAAGCAGCTTGGGGTGCCACCATTAGGTGACCAAGACCAATGCATGGAAGCATGTTGGACCCTTTAAAAATCAAACGAAACAAAACAAATTATTACAACATATTCCTCATTTTGTTCATCTATCCCTATGTGCCACTCTGCAAGCAATGCTCGAGGTAAACTGTTTTAATAGCTCTCATTCTTGATCAATATCTCTCAAACATCATCCATGCTTCACCACAGCACTCTACTTGAATAATGAAACTACTATAATGTAAGTCATGCAAAGCACTTTACACTCTCACACTGATATTCCCTATTATTCATCACTGCTTTCAATGCTCCTGCAAACTTTCTTCTTTGTCTGTGTCCTTTCTTTTAGAACATCCTCCACATAACCCTACCTAAATTCTAGAACATTTTCATATTTTTTATTTCTTTACCATTCAGTCATAAATGACAATGACAACAGATGTGATCATTTTGCTCTTCTCCACATTCACATTTTAATTTCATATTTAACACAAGCTGCCAAAGTTTGTTATCAGACTATAACTTCTATTCCACATAATGCTGTAAACAGAAGAGTAAACAGTTCCAACTAATTACCAGTACTTCCTCTTTCCCTGCACCTTGCCGAGAGAAGGACCCTGATGTGGCACCGTCTACCACAGAGGGGCAGTGGATCCCTTCGTGGTGTATGCACTGTACAGTATTGTACTTTCAGGATGGCCCCACAAAAGCAGTTGCTTATCTGTGGCTGATGGGTCTGCTCGGCCAAACAGAACAGGGTTAAGAAACAACAACTACTTCCACTCTTCAGAACCACTCCACTACCAAGTGTCCTTACTCTGTCCTTACTTTCACTTCTATTATTAATCTATCCATGTTAGTCAAGGATGTGATAGAAGTGGAGAGAATGTCTCCAAGGTTGATGAAGGTTGATGAAGGTTAAGACTGTAGTGGCGGGAAAGGTCTGGCATATTTTTTCTGAATATGCACCACAGACTGGTAGACCTGATGACGAAAAAAAGGCATTCTGGGGAAAACTTGATGATGCAGCATGAGTACCCGACTCTGAGGTAATGATCACTGCTTTGCAGGGTGGCCAAATCGCCAGCAGGAAGTGCAATAACAAGGGGGAGGAACGTTTTCCTTAGAGGACTGTGCCTCCAATAATAATGGAGGAGGGAGGGTCACGGGCCTCAAAAACTACCTTGGTGATCCTGGCTGCTTGTTGGCGGCATCCTCTGAGAGGGATTGTGTAGCACTGTATGGACATGATTCGGTGTTTCTGTTAAAAGAGGATGAGTTTTACGTCCTCAGCACATTACGAAAAAGGTCTAATCCCAAAATGAGATGTAAGAGGGAAGTCTGGCAGTACCAGTTGTGGAATTCAACTGGACGTCCGAAGAAACAGGGAATGGATTCCCTGACGAGTCCACTAATACTTTTACCTTCTCCGCCTGTGCAGCATTTTCTGGACTTTGAGCAGGCACGAGCCGTTTAGTCTTACAGAGAACATAACGTCGGAACCAACCTGCCGTAACAAAGAAAGATGAAGTAAGATGTCATCTGTTTGGAAAGTAATATTAAAATACTGAGACCAGCTCTGGAGTTCAACAAGAGAGGTGGTCAAAACAGAGGTAGGGAGTCGGGAAGCAGTATAAGGACGGAACAAAGAAGCTGAAGAAACAGGACAGACAGACGGAGGAAGGTGCAGAGGCAGATAAGGTGCAAGGGTTACTATGGATGAAGAACAAGTAGACGAAATAGTACATGGAAGGGACTGTGAGGCAGGTGCTGGTGTAGATGAGCAGGAAGAAACAGGCAGGGGAACAGTGGAAGGAGTCAGAGGAGCACCAGGAAGAGAAGCCGGGGTCGTCATCGGGGTAAAAAAAAAATTGGTTTAACCAGGGGAGGGGGAACTAGAACTAGAGGAATAATTATACCTGACTTCCAATCCTCCAGGACCCTACCCTCCTCCTATGCCAATCTGCACATTTTCCACATCCATTCTATTACTATCTCTCCCCCATGCTTCAGCATTTCACCACACACTCCATCAATTCCTGGGGCTTCCCCCATTTTAACTTTCTTCATTACTTCCACCACTTCCATCCTACTGATTTCTTCCTCTCCTCACAACCCTCCTTCTCCCCGCCATTCCCCAGCCACTTATACTTGCATTACTTTCATTCTCTATGTTCAACAGTTCATTAAAGTGTTCTCTCCATCTGTTTACTTTTTCTCCCTTCTCCACTAGTAATCTACCATTTTTATCTTTCACACCCCCACTGACTTCGTTGGCACACTGTCTAGCTCTCTTTACCTCCTTCCAGAACATTTTCTTACATTCCCTCCACTTTGCACTCAAATTTCTTCCAAATTCCTCATCCACTCTCTTCTTACTCTCTCTTACTAATCTTTTCACCTCTCTCCTCCTCTCTACATATAACTCTCTCGTCCGTCTCTCAGCTTCTTCGACGCCCCTGTTCCTCATCCACTCATTATATGCTTTCTTCTTTTGTGTCACAGCCTCTCTCACCTCTTCAATGCACCATGCTGTTCCCTGAACCCCCTTTCGTCTTCTCTTCACCCCACACACCACCTCACAGGCTACACAGATTTCTTCTGTGAATATCTTGCACACACCTTCCATGTCCCCCATCTGCTCCAATTTTTATTTACCCAATCGCTCCTCCACTTTCCTTTTATATTCAGCATTTATTCCATCCTCTCGTAACTTTTCTACCCTCCTTGTAAGAAACACTTCCTCCTGTCCTTCCCATCTTCTCTTCCTCCATCTTGTTTGGATTCTGATTCTGGCCACCACCAAGTGGTGGTCAGAAAGTCCACTCCCCCAACCTCTATATACTCTTGCATCCATTACACATCTTCTCATCCTTTCATCCATACACACAGTCAATCATTGCATTCCGTTCATTCATTCCACCGTCCACCCTTCTCACCACTTGCCATGTATACCTATTGATCATTTTGTGCCTGAAGAGGGTATTAACTAACACCAAACCCCTCCCGGCACAAATGTCCACTAAAGCACTGTTATTCTCATCCATCTCTGCAGGCACACCCCACTCACCAACCACTCCATCCACCTTCTCATTCCCTACTTTTCCTTTCATATCTCCAATCAGAAACACTCTCTCATTCCTTTCAAATTTTTCCAAGCAGGCTTCCACATTTGTCCAGAACTCTTCTCTCACTCTACTTACACGATCTTGCGTTGGCACATACACGCACACAATTGCCCACATTTGTAGTCCAACTTTCACTCTTACCCACACAATCCTTGACACAACTGATCCATACTCTCTTACATTCTCTTTCCATCTGTTGCTCACAGCAATACACACTCCTTCTTTCACCCTCTCTTTCTCACCTACTCCCACACATATATCCCATCCATACTCCCGTTCTCTCACACTCTCACCTCTCCATTTAGTTTCAGTTATTCCACATATATCCACTTTCACACTCTCAAGCACCTGTACAATCTCCCTCTCTATCACCTCATCATTCATACCCCTTACATTCCATGTTGCAATCTTTACGACGTCCTTTGTCCGGTCTTTTTTCGTCAACTTTTGATCAATCCTGGTCCAAGGCTTCTTGTTCGTATTTTTAGTTAGTTGTTTTACGGGGTGGGGCACTAACCCACCGCCAACCCTTTTTGTCGCCTCTTATGACAAGCAGGGATACTGGGGGAGAATTCTTGAAAACCCCCCTACCCACAGGGAGTATTTTCAGTCCTAAATGAGAAAATTGCATGTCTTCCGAGGCTAGGCTCTCCCACGGGAGATGAAAGTGGAGGGTCAGATCAGATTAGCAATACAGAAGTTGAGTTGCAACTTCCAGCTCCCACACCACGTCCGTGGCTAAAAATAGAAACGTATTGCAGTTTCAAAACTATGAATAAGTCTAATTATTATGAATACTGAGACAAAGCAGAAATAAATACGTTTACAGACGAGGGAAAACGTATTCTTTCTGTAATAACACGTGCACCTTTCTCTATCATTTTACCTTGTTACACTTGCAATATACAGTAGGCGCGGAAAGTATTGACGTTTTTTTGCCAACATCATTCTTTTTCACGTTAAGTGAAGTAGGGTAAATACTACCCTCCCCTGTGATGCTAAATGAGCTAACGCTTTTTCAACGGGAGCTGGCAACCCTGCTTGATAGGTTTGGCACCACAGGAGCAGGCTCAGTAATGTTTGGGCAGCCACAGGAGGAGGATTGTCTCTGTGTGTGATGCACCACGAGGGCATGTTTTGACTCAAATAACACAGTTATTTGGTTACCTACCACATTCTCATCATGCCTAAAGTAACCACAAGCAAGGACAAACGTGTGGAAGTTCTTACTTTATACAAAGCTGGCCACAAACTCCCATTTATTGCAAATCAGATGGTGTTAGACTGAGGACAGTGCAGAGACTGGTGAAGCGGTTCAAGGACAGTGGGGAGGCCATTTCTCTCATCATGCCTAAAGTAACCACAAGCAAGGACAAACGTGTGGAAGTGATTACTTTATACAAAGCTGGCCACAAACTCCCATTAATTGCAGATCAGATGGTGTTAGACTGAGGACAGTGCAGAGACTGGTGAAGCGGTTCAAGGACAGTGGGGAGGCCATTCCTCCCACTCCACTTCCCAAGCCTGGGAGACCTCGTAAGACAACCTTCAGGACCCGTCAGCTGATCTCAAGGCAAGTTAGCAAGGATCCAAGGCTAACAGCACGGGATTTAAAAGAAAAGAACCCACAGTTGCTGGCAGATGTGTCTGTCAGAAGTGTGCAGCAGCTGTTGCATGATGATCTGGGCTACAGGAGTTTTTGTGCTCGTAAAAAACCACTGCTAACTGCACTTCAGAAGAAAAAGAGAATAAATTTTTGTAAGAAATATCTTGCCTGGAGTGAGGAGCAATGGAAAACTGTGCTTTGGAGTGATGAGTCAACATTTACTGTCACTGGTACCCCTTCATCACAAGTGTACCGCAAACCAGGCAGTGACCCCCTGGATCCTAAGTACACTTCCAAGTTTGTTAAATACCCAGCCTCACTCATGGCTTGGGGCTGCTTTACATATTATGGTGTTGGTAGGTTAGTAATTCTACCTGCAAATGAAAAAGTGAACCAGAACAATTATTTGGAGCTCTTATGTCATGTTTTAAGTGACTCTTTTGATAAAACCAAGGCAAGAGTATTTATGCCGCAAGATTCTGCCCCTGCACATGTTGCACAGTCAGTGAAACAGTGGCTAACAGACTGTGAGGTTCCCTTTATTCGAGATTGGCCCGGAAACAGCCCAGATATCAATCCCATTGAGAATTTATGGGCGCACATGAAGCGGCAGCTGCGTAGTATGGACACATCATCTTTGCCTAAACTTGAGGCTGCAGCTGTGGAGCAGTTTTAGTCCGTCTGTTCTGCAAAACTACGCCATCAGTCTCCCCAGACGCCTTAAGAAGATAATAAAGGTAAAGGGGAATGCCAGTAAATACTAAATTCAATGGTGAGTGTTAATTTATTTGTTTCTCCTTGCTAACCACAAGAATGTTTTCTTTTTTTAAGATGGCGTCAACACTTTCCGCGCCTACTGTATGTTGCTGTCTCGTAAACTGGGTGGTTGTGTGTGTTTTGCAGGGGAGGAAAAAGATTATATTTTCTGTATGGGTCAAGATAATGGGTGCAACTATGTGTTTTTAGGCATGGCAACGAGCGAAAAAATCGTACATCCACTCGTCACGGCAGCAGGTGGTGAACTGAGAGATGATACATGAGAGGGTGAAGTGAAGGTCTGTCTCATGTCCCAGATGTTCGTTCACTTCCTGAAAATTTCCACAGTTTTCTACAAGTGGCACTGTATCGAATGATCCAAACCATGACAACAAACCTGAGCAAATAGGTAAAGATACCAAGACAAAAATGTATTTTTCACTTATTATCATGTCTTTTTTGTTTGTGCCTGTATTAATTCATAATCATAAACAGGTGGTTGTGTGTGTTTTCAAAGAAGACAAAGTTGATATTTTCTGCCTGGGTCGAGATAATGGGTGTAGTTGTGCTTGTTTAGGCATGGCCTGGAGTGAAAAAATAAAAAATCCACTTATCACAGCAGCAGGCTCTGAACTGCTTGATGGGGTGTATGGGAGTGTAGTGTAGGTCAGTCTGAAGACATTCAGAAAGTTCGTTCACTTCCCAAAAATTTTTGCAGCTTTTTATAGGCCGAGCTCAAACGACGCCAGCGGCCATTTATCGGCTAAACATCATTCTACACCAGCAGCCACGGAGGGATTAAAATGAGAGTGACTAGCCTCATTCATCCCTAAGTGGCATTACATGAGCAATAAAACCCAACCACCCCTTGGATACAAATCTGCACCGGCTCAATCTGATTGGAGTGCCTTAATTGCCCACTAAACCACCAGGTGCCATAATTTGGTTGTATGGTTACCACCCAATATGGTAAATGGTTTCCTGATGTACAGGAAACTATTTGGTTGTCACTCAGTGTAGAGTCACTTGTTAACAGAAGGAAGAGGAAAGAATGAAGGAAAGAAAGATAGAAGAGGAAAGATGAAAAGAAGGAAGACAGGAAAGGGCAAGCACCCAAGAGCAGCACTACATCGAGCAAGTGGATGGTGTGTGTCCCCACCAACCACTTTCTGGTTAGTTTATTATGTGAAGTTCACATCAGTACATGTTTTGTTTATGTTTTTGATACTTACAATTACTGTAACTGTAACAAGAGCTGACTGTACAGTATAATCATATTTCAATAAAAATCACACAAGTAACGTTCCTTACTTTTCCAGTAACGTGTCTGATGGTCAGATTTTCCTTAACAGGACAACAATCATTAACAATAATCAAATTTCCCAGGTATCGTTATGATCTCCATCTAATGACATTATTGATATGAAGCGCTCCTTTACTGAACCAGTCAGATCACAGATTTACTGAAATTACTTATGCAAACTACAAGAGGGGGTTGCATTGTGGTAATGTTCCTCACACAACTTTTGAAAATCTATATAACATTCAAACTAAAACACATAAACAATCTGACTGTGGTATGATGTGGTGTGAAGTGTTGGTTATGTAGCATGCAAAAACCATTTACTGTATTTATATTCCATACTTTTGCAAATATAACTGAGAGCAGTTCAATAACTGTCTACAAATGCAACGTGCCTCACGATGGAATGACCCACAACTAACTTGTAAAATTCAGCCATCAGCTCTGCAATGCTGTACTTGTTTCTATGGGTCACAATTACTGAGGTCTTACAACTAACTTGTACATCCAAAAATGTACAGAAATACTGCACTTACCACACTTATCACAGCATGGAGCAAACAAAACTTGGAAGTCAGGTTCACAGTATTTTCGACCTTCAAACTCATAGAAAATATCATCAGGAAATGGCCGGAAGCACTGAGCACACCTATTAAAGAAGATGAATGACTTCCTTAGGAATAATTACAGTACTGGTAAATAACATACAAGTATTCTAATTAAAACATAATGTACATAACTGATAATTTATATCAATGAATGTTAACATCTAAAGGGTAAATAAACTGATATATATAATAATAACTGTATGACTAGGTACTGTACTTGCATACATACTGCAGTATATCACCTATAATATAGAATTTATCTAGTTTAACATACCATTAGTGCACTTTCAAATTCAGTTTCTGATAACTACAAAAGATACATACACAAAGCACTGAGTGTGCCACAACTGCCCATTAGAGTTGACAATCTTTTCCTGGGGTTCGAAGCTCTCCCCGCACCTTGTGCAGGTCATCGTCCCAAGCGACATGATGTGAATGCTGAAATAAAGCCGTATGATTCTCGGTAATTCAGCAGAAATCAATACAATAAACACTAAACCAACATTTTCTGACACTGAAATGTCATAGTCTGCAATGTCTCTGGAAGTAAGTACAGGTACAGTAAAACCTCTCTGTAACAGACTAATTGGGGCTCAAGCCATTCCAAAAAAAAGCGAAATGCCAATAAAGGTGACGACCAGACTTCCCCCTGCTAAACCGGACTTTTTCCAATATATTAGACATTAGTTCAGATCACGCCAATGGTTTTTCAACTGTTTTCACTACATTGCAGTACTGTGCTATATTATACATTCACTGTAATAATTAAATGGTATAATATATATACTGTAACAATACTGTACTATACAGTGATAAAAATGTTTTATATTTACCTTACTGTGGTGAACATAGCTTAAGTGGTCAGGCAGTCCAGACTGCTTCTGGTTTTATCGGAATTTTTCCGATATATAAGAATTTAGTCCAGTAGCTCCTTGATTCCGATAAAAGCGAATTCGCGTCATTTGAAGTCCGTTATATTGAGGTTTTACTGTATTCTAAAAGTGAAACTCCAAAGACCTGGAATGACATTTCAGTAATACAAAATGCAGTATGCTGATAAATTAAAACATAACACTGTGACAATACATTACACTTTCATTAACCATTACCAGAAGCTGGCTTAATACATGATGTGAATGAGAAACATGGCCACTGTAAACACAGAACTGTACAAGATTACTGTATAGGTATAAGGTAATCTAGTGAGGGGGTTCTCAAACTGTGGGTTGACATAAAACAAGCTCAGGTGGGCCACAGCATGACTCAAAAAAGTAAACCTTAATTTTTCTAATAAGTTCACTTATTTACACTGGTACTGAAAGTACTGTTTTCAGCTATAAACCCTAATTAATACTGGGAGAAAACATGCATTGGTGGGCATTGTTATATCATTTATAAAGGCTCCAACATGCTTGCATGCATCGGCCTTGGTCACCTGATGGTGGCTCTCCATGCTGCTTGATCTCTGGCAGCCTCCCTATTCAGTCCCTAAACCCTGAGATCCCATTCTATCACCTCATCCCAGATCTTCTTTGATCTGCCCCTCGCAACCCCACCCTCAACATTCACACCCCTCACCCTCTGCACTTATCATCTTCTATCAACTCAACATGCCCAAACCATCTCAATCTACCCCTCGTCATCACAACACCATTCCAGTCCCATCCTTCCCCTCAGTTTTTTAATAGCAGGCATTGCATTCAAGGACGCACTAAACATCCATCTAATCATAGTCATTTCTGTACATTTCAGCCTAAGAATATCCTCTTCCTTTACTGCCGGGGTCTCACTACCACACTGCATTAAACCCCTAATAATGCCGCATACAAAGATCCCTTAGCATGGAGGAAGAGCCCTCTCAATGTTAGCTGTGGCAACAACTCCCTGAACTTCCTCCAACCAATCCCTACCATAGCCACATCTCCAGCACATACCATGTCCCCCCAAAAAAACTCCTCTACACATTCAACACTTTCCAGCAAGATCAATCCTTTTATGCCCAATAATCTCTACATGGTCTCTCTGATACACTGCACAAGAAATCAGCATTATTTTGCTGCCAACCTCTAATACCACTGTATCTCTTATGCACCTACTTACCACAAACATTGACCAAGGAGTTACTTCCCACACCCTTGTGGCAAACTGCACATGGTACCACTCCCTCTGCTTTGACAATACAGTACTACCACGAGCCCTAGATATCATCACTTTTTGTTTTATCCACCTTATGCTCCATTCTGTCTCTCCATTTTCTAAATCTTTCCTCCACCTCCCTTTCATTCTCTGCAGTAAACATCAAGTCATCAGTATCCCATGGGTGTCCATTTCTGAAGTTAAATGACAAAGCTTCAAGTACCATGACAAACAATACAGGGCGCAAGACTGACCCCTGATGCAAGCCAACATTTAAAGAAAACTCATCACTCAAATCTCCATTCACTTTCGCCTTGGTGCAATCACCTCCCTAGGAACTCTGTCAAAGACCTTCTCTAAATCAACAAAAACAAAGTACAGCTCCCTCTTCTTTTATATATATATATATATTTCTTTCCCGTAGCTCTTGGAAAATGAATATGGCACCAGTCATCTCCTTGCCTGACATAAACCCAAACTGCATCGCATCAATCTCTTTTCCTTACCATATCTTCTAGGATTCTCTCCATTATCTTCATCACCTAGTCCAAAAGGTTGAAGCTTCTATAATTTCATCTTTCCAGTGCAACTCCCTTCCCCTTATACAATCACAATCTTCAGCCAGTCATCGGAGATGACACATTCATATATTCACATTGAGTTTATTAAATCACAACAAAACCCTCTCCTATAACTCCTGAGGCCTTAAATGTTTTAGCAGTCAACCCAGACTGCACCTTTCCCAGCTGCATCCGTCTATTGCCTGGCCCACAGTAGCAGCATCAAAGGCCATGAGCCAAACACTAGATTTACTGACACCAAATCTTCTCTGTTTCAGTCAAACTACTCATTCAACAACTGGTTATAATGCTCTCTCTGGGCATCTTTAATATCCTCATTGTCCACCACTGCCTTCCTTCATCATTCTTCACACACTGCTCATCTGTGATATCCCTGTTTTCCCTCTTCATCTGATATGTCATCTTAATACCATATTCCTCCTTTCAGCACTGTTTAGATCATCCAGTAAGTTTCTGAGACTCAAATTTTACCTTATATACAGTACCTCCTTTCTAGCCCTAAGCTTGGTAGCAAGTATTCCTCTCTGTTACCCCCCCTTTTCCATTATCAGAAAAACCTCTTTTCATTAACTGTGGCTTCTACAACCTCTTCCCACCACAGTGCAACCTTTTGCCTTAGAGGGCTCCTTGTCCATCGACACACTTAATCAGTAAATCTCAAGAGATTGTTCTTGACAGCTCTGTACTGTTCATTAACACTTCTGTCAACAGCTCTCTGTTCAGCCACTACTCTACTCATCTCGCTATAGAAAGTATCCCTTACTGCTTGGCTTTTCAACTTCCACATTTTCCTCCCGGGCACACAGGTCCTCCTCTTCACCACCTGCTCTTTGAGCTCCATGTCACATATCACTAATTTGTGTTGCTGCATACACTCTTCACTCCCTATAACTTTAATATCCTTCACCAACCTCCTATCAGCTCTCATAATGGGAAACAATCACTCTGGCTATTGTTACCCCCAGACTCATAGGCAATCAGCTTACTCTCTTCCTAAAATGCACATTGAGCAAAATCATGTTCACTGCCTCCTCATTTGAGTATCCTTTCCCCTTCTGAATCCTTCATACCATATGCATATCTATCATGTACCCCTTCATATCCATGAGAAGCATCACTCACATGATCAATTACATCCCCACCCAAAACTACAATCACATCATCCCCCAAACCACCAACCACATGTATCAAGTCATCCCAAAACCTATCTTTTTTTCATCATACAAGCCAATCTGTGTGGCATAGGCTGATATAACTGAAATCATTAGTTTACCAAACAATATTTTCACTGCTATAATCCATTCACTTATTCTCATTCCATTCCACCCATTTCTCCTCAACAAACACACGTGCACTACCATATCCGTCTACACTTCCCTGCCAAAATGGCCCCCACATTCCACCCACTTCTCCTCAACAAACACACCCGCACCACCATATCCGTCAAACACTTCCCTGCCAAAACAGCTTAAACCGACAGTCCCTCCCAGCAATCATTCTTGCTGACCCTCCCCTGAACTTGACTTCTCGTACACAACAGACATCTGCATGCCTCCTACTTAGTCTCTACTACTTCTTCCACCCTACTCTTCAAACTATAGTGCAACCTCGTTATGTGATAGGGTTGTGTCAAATGAAGACCTACTGCATAATGAATTATTGCATAATGAGGTCGATATAACATGGGTTCAATGGGGTTAGGGAGGGTAACTTCAACTGCAAAGCCTAAAATGGCCTAAAAAAAACTGCCATCCACCTGAAGTTTGTCCTATGCCAGTACAAGTCATCTCCCTCCCTAGGATGGAGGACAGTTGGAAGACCTGAATGACCACGCCACAAAAATGTTAGGGTATCATTTCACTTAATATCACCAAGTGAAGTATTTGTTAAATCCTTACACAGTTATTTGGTGACAGCAATGTTGTTTCAGTGGCCTTTCATGCAAAAAATAAATGAAATGCAATGATCACAGCCAATGCAAACACTGGGCAGGCATCTTGGCTCAGTCAGCTGTGTAGAGGCTCAAAAAGGGGCTAGTGGTTACGTAAGGTTGAAATGATTTCCAAGTCACAAGTTTTAGAATTTCACACACATA
Organism: Birgus latro; assembly: GCA_018397915.1. Lineage (NCBI taxonomy): Eukaryota > Metazoa > Arthropoda > Malacostraca > Decapoda > Coenobitidae > Birgus > Birgus latro. The sequence continues at coordinate 56,631 of JAGKTI010001919.1, read as the reverse complement.
AAAGTATCACTTCACTTAACCCTCTTGTTACCAAATGAAGCAGCCTGCGTCAGACCGCGAGCGAGTACTTGGGACGCAGTCTTGGGCAGATAAGACCACACACTGAGAGACCCCCCCTGTCACCACGCTACTTCCGCACACTCGATAGTTCATAAATGATTTATCCTCACACCCTTATTTACACTTTGATAATTGTAATTTTTTTTTGCCATAATCCTGAATAAATGTACTTGCTTATGGTGTTGTAAAAAAGATCAGCCGAATGTAAATTATACCTTAATTTATCTTTTTTTTACAGGATTAAGGTGTCTGGCAATAGATAGACAGACAGAAATATGATTTTTATGGTAATTGATGCTAAGAAAAAGTTATAGGGAATTTATTTGGCTACATTCTGGTGTATAAAGAATTACTTAAGGTCAATTAGTGCTAATTACGGAGCACAAAAGGAAATTATTTTACGCTCGAGCAAGGCGCGTAGCACAGTGACTGGGACAGTGGGGCGTCGCTGGGTGAGGGGTAGGTTGAACGCGGCGGAGGAATACACGGGGTCGCAAGCAGTGCTTTGTTCTCACCCAGAGACACGCAAAATCATTCCTTTACCAGAAAAAACGGGGCCATTTCGTACAATCCAACCGGCGTCAAATGGAAACGAACAGTTGAAATGTGCCACGCGCAACCTGCGTCAACTGGTAATGAGTGCATGAAATTTGCACCGCACTCATAAACACGAAAGAGTTAACATTGCATGCTGCACTGTTTGTTGAGCACTTGCACTGTTATTTGGTGATAACAATGGTGTTTCAGTGGCCTTTCATGTACAAAATAAAACAAAAGGCAATGATCACAGCCATTGTAAACACTGGCAGGCATCTTGGCTCAGTCAGCTGTGTAGAGGCGCAAAAAGAGGCTGGTGGTAACGTAAGGTTGATGTGATTTCCAAGTCAGAAGTTTCAGTATTATACACACAAAAAAGTGTCATTTCACTTAATATTGCACACTCCAGTATTTGCTAAGCACTTGCACTGTTATCTGGTGATAACAATAGTGTTTCAGTGGTCTTTCATGCAAGAGTAGAGGCCCAAACAGGGCATGATGGTTAACTAAGGTTTACACAATTTCCAATTTCCAAGTCACAACCTTTAGTATATCACACACACAAAAGTACCTCTTCCATTAACATTTAACACTGCACTATTTGTTGAGGCTTCTTGCTTGTATTTTTTAGTTACTTGTTTTCCAGGAAGGGGCACTAACCCTCCACCAACCCACTTGTTGTCAAGCAGGGAACACGTGTTGGTTAGTTATAAGGTTACCACCCAGTGTCGTAAATTTTTTCCTGGTTTACAGGAAAATTTAGCTTGCCATTTAGTGTAGAGCTACCCTAAAAACAGAGTACCGCAACACAAAGTGGGTAGATGATGGGTGCCCCCATCTACCTTGGGTAGTGTGATGAGTAAGGATGGAAGTATAGAGGATGAAGTGCTTGAAAGGGTACAGCAAGGAAGAAAGGTTACTATGATACCAACTCTAACATATGGAACTTTTTTTTTTTTTTTTGTTATGCAAGGAAGAAGGAACCAAGGGCCATGGGCCCACATACTGTTCCTTCCAAGAAAAAGTAAAAACAATACAAAAGAGAGCCAAATTCAAGATCCATTCATTTCGAGATGCCTGGACACACTGCGTTTGAAAGATTGGAGATCATAGGAAGCAGGGAATACAGACAGAGGGAGACAGTTCCAGAGTTGACCAGTTGCATAAATGAAGGACTGGGAGTAACGGTTAACTCTTGCATTAGAGAGTTGGACAGAAAAGGGATGAGAGTTTGTTGCTAGACAAAGCCTGGACCTTGCTGGAGGGTCACAAGTCAAGAGTGAGGGCAGTGGAAATGAGTTATTTGAAAGGAGCACATGGAGTCACATGGAGAGACAGACTGACAAATAAGGAAGTGAGGGAGCATTGTGGTGTGGATGTGGATGTGATGGGAAGCATTGCGAGAAACACACTGAGGTGGTTTGGCCACGTGGAGAGGATGGAGAACAAGAAACTGACAAGAGGAATGTATGTGAGTGAGGTGGAGGGGGTTACAGGGAGGGGAGGCCAAGGATGAGGTGGGGGGATGGAATGGAGAGGTATATGAGAGAGGGGTGTGTGAGCTGGGAGCAGCGCAGTGACATGGCAGGGGACAGGGTGACACGGAGGCGATATGTTTGTGGCCACCCCCTATGGGGATTAAGGCGTCTGGCAATAGACAGACAGACAGACTATTTGTTGAGCACTTGCACTGTTATTTGGTGATAACAATGGTGTTTCAGTGGCCTTTCACGCATAAAATAGAACAAAAGGCAACGTTACAGCCAATGTACATACTGGGTGGACATTTTAGCTTGCATGCATCACTAAGTCCAGACAAGATTCTCAGAGGGGGCTATTGAAAATATCGTTGTAGCAAAATCGTGATTAATTTTTTAACGTTGTACCGATACAAGGTATAACTTCTTAATCATCGCTGTAATGATTTATCACATAACGAGGCGTCGTATAACAAGGCTGCACTGTACCCATGTTCCACAATGTCACTCTAAACCTGTGATTTGATTTCCACAAGCTTGCTTTCATTTTTCTTTTTTTTTTCTTTTTTTGCCATAAGTCAGGTAAATAAAGGAGACTGGACACAGACCCCACCCAGCAGGACAGTCCCAAGTCCAGGTATATGACCTAGGAGCCATAGCCCACCAGCTGTGAACAGTGGCTGTGGCAGTGGCCCTGAGGCACCCTTCTAGGACAGCTATTGGGACACCCTCCAAGCATGCTTTGGTATTGCAACTGCCCCACCATTATACACCCAAAGATAGGGCAGCCTCCTGAGGTGCTGCTCCCAGGTTTGGGCCCCTCTATCGCATGGAACCAGAAGCCTGGGAACTGCAATGCTCTGTACCCTCTGGAACAGACCCAAGCCTCATCCCATCCTCATCCCATCCTGGTCCCAAAACTGAGCTGGTGGAGCCTGCATCACACCTACCGATGTCTGCCACTAGGTAGCTGGGGCAAAGTTTTCTAGCTGCATGCCATTGCTGGTGCTAACCCCCATGATGTTGTGGGGTACATGGTGTGGTATGTGAAGGGTGAAGAGCACATGCAGTGCATGAGATAGTTAAATGCCACTGATGAGTACATGCTGGATGTGCTGGTGTGGGGATGAGCTTCTCTGACAAGGGAAACCTACAAACTAACATGAATGGCCAAGAACAAAAGGTACATTGCAACCATTCCAGTGGCAGTGAAGAAAGCAAAATGAGAAAAACACGTACATGTTTCTTGTGTTAAAACTATTTGAAGACATTTATAGACATGGCAAAAACATCATAAAACTCCATGAGGCTAGTCAATAAAATCTAGTAAGAAATGTTAGACAATGAATGAGACAAAATTTAATTAAAGTTATTCACTGCATTCTAAAGGGTGTTTTAAGAAATCTGAACCTAGAGAATGAATGTAATGCGAGAATAAGTGGCTGGCAAATGGCTTAGAGAAGGAGGAAAGTGAGAAGAGAGGAAGAAATCAGTAGGATGGAACTAATGGAAGAAGTGAAGTAAGTCAAAATGGGGAAAGCCCCAGGAATTGATGAAGTGCATGAGGGAATGCTGAAGCATGGGGGAGAGATACTAGTACAATGGATATGGATGATGTGCAGATTGACCTGAGAGGAAGATAGTGTCCCAGAGGATTAGAAGTCAGGTAAAATTATTCCACTGTACAAAGGAAAAGGGGAAAAAGAAGTGTGTGGTAATCATTGAGCATTTGACTTCACAGTGTAACAGAAAAAGTTTAAGGTAGGATACTTATTGACAGAGTTAGGGAAATAACTGAGGAATTAGTTGGAGAAGAACATGGAAGTTTTAGGAATGGAGGAGGTTGTGTAGATCAGATATTCATTATTATGACCTCAGTGAAAAAGTTTCTAGAGAAGGGAAAGAAGTTGTATGTGACCTTCATAGATCTCGAGAAAACATATGACTGGGTGGACAGACAAGAAATGTGGAAAGTATTAAGAATATATGGAGTAAATGGGAAGCTGTTCTATGCCATGAGGAGTATGTATGAGGGGAGCTAAGGCTGCAGTGCATTGAATAGTGAACTGAGTGTACTTTTCTATCGGAATGTTGGAGTGAAACAGGGATGTGTCATGTCTCCATGGTTCTTCACTCTGTATATGGAGGGGGTTATAAAAGAGGTCCAAGGTAGGGATGTGGATGTTGGAGCAACCATAATGAGAGAAGGCAGTGTTTGGAAACTCCCTGTACTGTTGTCTGCAGATGATACTGTATTGTTAAATGAAGTTGAAGGGGAACTGCAAGGCTTGGCCAATGAGTCTGGGAGAGTGTGTAAGAAATGGAATGTAAAGGTGAATGCAGGGAAGAGTAAAGTCATGGTCTTCAAAAGAAATGATGCCACTGAATGTACAGTGAAGCTGGATGAGGAGGAAATGGAAAATGAGAGTGCATTTAAGTACTTGGGTAGTGTGATGAGTATGGATGGAAATTTAGAAAGCAAAGTGCTTGAAAGGGTACAACCAGGAAGAAAGTTTGCTGGTTCTTTGAAAGCAGTGATAAGGAAATTGGAAGTAAGCATAGAAGTAAAAAAAAAAAAAAAAAAGTCGCTGCATGACTATTTTGATACCAACCCTAACGAAAGGAAGCGAAGCTTGGACTTTGTTGGAAGGACACAAGTCAAGACTGAGAGCAGTGGAAATGAGTTATCTGAGAGGAGCATGTGGAGTTACTTGGAGAGACAGACTGACAAACGAGGAAGTGAAGGAGCATTGTGGTGTGGATATGGATGTGATAAAAAGCATTAGGAGAAATACACTGAGGTGGTTTGGCCATGTGGAGAGGATGGAGAGCGAAAGACTAACGAGGAGGGTGTATGCGAGTGAGGTGAAGCGGGGAGAGGGAGGGGGGGGGCCAAGGATGAGATAGAGAGATGAAGTGAAGAGGTATGTGAGAGAGGCGGGCGTGAGCTGGAAGCAGGGCAGTGAAATGCCGTTGGACAGGGCGACATGGAAGCGATTTGTTTGTGGCCACCCCTAACACGATTCAGGTGTCTGGCAATAGATAGATAGGAAGATAGATCATACTAAAAAATGAATTAATATAAAGAGTATGAGATGTGACGGAACACTCTTTGATTCACTAAGGTTGTAGTTCTTTTCAGTGTCTCATATGAGGAATGCATTTGCAAATGCATTCTAAGATGAATTTATACATTATCTTACATCACATTTGTTTTGCCACAGAAGAGAAAATCTAGCTGACTGCAATGAAGGTTTGCTTTGCTGAACAAAATTACTAAGCTTGCGTTTCATACATATTTATTGCATCATCTTCAAAACACCTGAATGGCGAGTGAGGGGTGAAGCAATGGCTGTCAGGTGAGGAATAAACTGGTGGGCAAAGGCCGTATACACAATTGTGAGTATGGAAGTCATGATAATTTTAATGCTGAACACTTCTTTCCAAAATCAGCTCACCAACAAATGCTCAAGATTTATTTCTTTAATTTATTCTTCCAAGTTTTATGAATGAAAAAGCTTATGAATAATGTTTTTAACAAAACCTATTTAAAGGACACCTCCACTTGATGTCAAATCAGTTTCTATTGCTCACCAACAAATGCTCACGATTTATTTCTTTAGTTTATTCTTCCATGTTTTATGAATGAAATAGCTTATGAATAATGTTTTTAACAAAACCCATTTAAAGGCCACCTCTACTTGTTGTTAAATCAATTCCTATTTTCAGTTGAAAGAAAACAGAAATTTTAATTACTCATGCTGTGAGCGAGACGGAGCGAGGAATTTTCCCTAATTTTTATTCTGCTGGGACACCCATTGGAAAGAGAGAGAGAGAGA
>JAGKTI010001919.1:0-35971 GCA_018397915.1 Birgus latro | reverse complement strand
TCCGAACAGTGGTGTAACTGGATAGTGGTCATCCGGAAAGTAGAGAGATTACTGTACACCCAACCCTTAGCTATCGCGGGTTTCGCTATAGCATTTTATCGCTATCGCGCCTGTATAAAAAAACCTATCCAAATACTCTTATCATGCACTAAATGCCTGCTATCATGCACCAGAAGTGTTAAATTTTTTTAAAAATGCCGGGTTCCGGCACTCCACCCAGCCAACAAGAGATTCACTTGGTGATTGGTCGTGTGGCGTCAACGTCACCCGAGCGCTGACTGCCCGCCTGACCGAGTCTCCCCCGCCGCCCGCCAAGCCATTCAACTCGTCCTCAGACTGCGAACAGTCACAGAGAGAACAATAATCTTTTTTGTGATATTACAATAGCCAAATAACTTAAACTCAAATGGCCACCCCTTACTGGATTATGGCATCTGGCAATTGATGGATAGATCACCCATACTGTAGCTGTCTTCATTAATGACGGCGAATTGTCTTGTTATTGTTGTGACGGCGAATTTGACTTGACGGCGAATTATCCCGACACCATCAGTTCTTCCTGACGACTTCTTTATAGCTTTTATTTTTTCCCTTTAATGTTGATGACTAATGGCTTTGAAAAATAGTTTCACACTGCATTTTATTTTTTTATGGGCTTCGAAACTTATTCCTGGTGAAATATGCATGATGCTAGACGGCCATCAAAAGGGATAGTAAGTTCTGTTTCTTATTAACCCTCCCCGTAAAACAAATAACTCAGTCAAATGGCCACCCCTTACGGGATTATGGCATCTGGCAATAGATAGATAGATAGATCACACATATCTGTCTCCTTTAATGATGGCGAATTGTCTTGTTATTGTTGTGACAGCGAATTTGACTTGGTAAATTGTCTCAAAACCCTCAGTCCTTCCTGACGACTTCTTTATAACTATTATTTTTTTCCTTTATTGTTGATGACTAATGGCTTTGAAAAATAGTTTCACACTGCATTTTTTTTTTTAATGGGCTCCAAAACTTATTCCTGGCGAAATATGCGTGATGCAGCTGATGCTAGACCGCCATCAAAAGGAATAGTAAGTTCTGTTTTTATTAACCCTCCCCGTAAAACTAATGACTCAAAGTCAAATGGCCACCCCTTACAAGATTATGGCGTCTGGCAATAGATAGATAGATAGATCACCCATAGCTGTCTTCGTTAATGATGGTGAATTCTCGTTGTTGTTGTGACGGGGAATTTGACTTGAGGCAAATTGTCCCGAAACCATCAGTCCTTCCTTACGACTTCTTTATAGCTTTTTTTTTTTCCCTTTATTGTTGATGACTAATGGCTTTGAAAAGTAGTTTCACACTGCATTTTTTTTTGTTTAATGGGCTCCAAAACTTATTCCTGGCGAAACACCATTGCTATCACCATGGAACACTGCAACTGCTTAACAAATAGTGTAGTGTACAATAGTAAGTGAAGAGATACCTTTCTGTGTGTGAAATACTGAAACTTGTGACTTGGAAACAGTGCCAAACTTATATACCCATCATCCCCATAACAGGCCTCTACTCAGCTGACAACGCCAAAAATGCCTGCTGTGTTTACAATGGCTGTGATAATCCACCTTTCATTCTATCTGGAGCATGAAAGGCCACTGAAATGCCACTGCTATCACCAAATAGCTGTGCAAGTGTTTAACAAATAGTGCAATGTGCAATATTAAGTGAAGTGATACTTTTTTGTGTGTGAAATGCTGAAACTTGTGACTAGGAAATTGTCAGTTACATAACCATTGCCCCGATTATGGGCCTCTACTCTGCTAACTGTGTGTATTTATTTATTTATTTTTTTTATGTGTTCAACTCTGGGCAGAAACTTCACAGTCTGATCCCAAGGCTGAGCCAAGATGGCCAGCCAGTGTTTACTTTCGCTGTGATCGTCTGCCTTTCATTTTACTTTGTGCATGAAAGGCCACTATAACACCATTGTGCTACTGCCAAATAGCAGCACAAGTGCTTAACAAATAGTGCAATGTGTGGTTATTAACCCTTTGAGATTCCGATGACGATTTTGATCGTCATTTCAAATCCAACCTCAGAGATTCTGATGACGCTTTTAGTCATCATCTTAAGACACTTCTGTAAAATATTCACCATAAATCGCATTTACGCATCGTAACAAAGAGACTCGAGCATGACATCACGGAATGCTTGCTCTATGCGTGGCGGGTACTGTACAGCTGGTCTGACTCATGGCTTTGTTTCTTTAGCATTTTATTCTTGGCAAATATTTTTCTACAGCAAGGCATAAAATTTTTGGTTTTTTCCTAACTTCAACTTATCACTCTGACTCCTTATTTTCTTTGTTTTCCTTTTTTTAACATACTAAGATAAAGTACAACTATTCAGCTTTAAAAAGATACCAAAACCAACATTCTATCATGAAAAGTATATTTACACAGAGCGATCACAGAAAAATATCACGCTGTGAAGATGTTGGTCAGCATGAAAGTAGCTGACTCTAGCACAGACATAATCTGCCCGGATCAGAAACCTGATAAAGTTAAGTGAAGTGATAGATCTTTTCGTCTGGAGTGATAGCCTCAGTCTAGGCCATCCAACTGTCCTTCAGCCTCGGGAAGGGGGGTGGGGAGGGAATGGTGACGACTCATATAGGCATGGTACAAACTTCAGGTGTGGCATTTTTTTTTTTTTGTCACTCATGTGGTAGGTGAGGGCGCTCACCATCCATTCACTTGACGTAGTGCTGCTCTTGGGTGTCTGCCCTTTCCTCTCCTCTATCCTTCTTTCCTTCAATCCTCTTCTGTCTTTCTTTCTTTCATTCTTTCCTTGTCCTTCTGCCTACAGGTGATTTTACACTCCCTCTTCTGCCTTTCTTTCCTTCATTCTTTCCTCGTCCTTCTGCCTGTGGGTGACTCTACACTGAGTGACAAGCCAAATGGTTTCCTGTACACCGGAAACCATTTGCTACGTTGGGTGGTAACCATATAACCAAATTTTGGCGCCTGGTGGTTTAGTGAGTAATTACGGCGCTCCAATCAGATTGAGCCAGTGAAGGTTTATAGCCAAGGGGTGGTTGGGGTTTATTGCTCATGTAATGCCACTCAGGGATGAGTGAGGCTGGTCACTCTCATCTTAAATGTCAGGACCAACTTGCCTAGCCCCGGGCCCTTACGCTCCTCTGTGGGGCGACACAGGATTGGATAATGGATGGATGGATTCATTTTAGACTTCGCGGTCGAAGTCATCCTCCCTTACCCCATTTAACCCATGTTATATCAACTTCGTCATGTGTTAATTTGTTATACAATAGGTCTTCACTTGACGTAACCCTATCGCATAACAAGGCCAGACTGTATTACTTACTTTGAGGCATAGCTAGGGGCCTTAAGGTTAGGCTACCATAGTACATAGTACAGCACATTTAAAGGTAAAAGATGGAACTATGCCCCTGACAACATTATATGACCGAAAAGTGTCTGGGAGATTCAAATTCAGACTAAAATAAAGCCATCACCCTGACTAGTCCATTCAGTACAGATTATTAAGTCAACATACATACTACTGTAGTACATCTGTACAATTCTCTACAATATCTTCCCATTCAGAAACTCACTCTGGTGGAGGTGGTTCAAAACTTGGAGGCCTTTCCTTTCCAGCTTCTTCCAAATCAACATTCTGAAGGAACTCCCTCTTAAATGTAGCGATTGATTCTGGAGCGCTAGGTAATGATGGCTCTACAGTGCGGGGAGGCTTTGGTATAGGGTTTATGGTTAACCGGTGTTGCTTGATGCCTTTATCTCCTTTATCTGAACCACTCATATTGGGTGTATTTACCCCTGACACATGGGGAGCACAATAAAGAGGACTCTTGTCCACTGAAGAAGACCCTGGAACCTGATGAAGGAGAAGGTTTGTCGGGTGGAGATGAGGCACAGTGTTGTAATTTGGCTTCTCACAGAAGTTTTCCTCCCCTTGAGTGCTCCCCATCTTCCGACGATTATATAAATCACTACCTTCCAATTCAAGAGGCAGTAATTTTTTTTTGCTCATGATGATGATCAGACTGAAATATTGTAACTTTATAAGCTAAAACATAAAATAAGTTTCTCGCTTTTCAAAATGTGAGATTTCAGGATCACTGCACAACAAATCAATCAGGGAGCCGAACATGAAACTTTAATGGCAACTGCATTTCAGATTTCAGGATCACTGTACAACAAACCAATCAGGGAGCCAAACATGAAACTTTAATGGCAACTGCATTTCAGATTTCAGGATCACTGTACAACAAACCAATCAGGGAGCCAAACATGGAACTTTAATGGCAACTGCGTTTCATATTTCCAGTTCATACTTTGCTGCTGAATATGAGCAAAGAGTATACCTGAAGATGAAAGTTAAGACTAGTACTATAGTACTGTACAACCTCATGTTTTTCTAGTGCTAAATTCTGCATTCAGCACCTTTCTTTCAAGACCGGAGTGCTGTGCATCACACATTGTTCTCAAGTCGTTAAAACTCACTATATATATTGTACAATACTCAGAGTCAAGATGGAAGAGAGTAACTGTAAAGGTAATGTACACACTGATAAGAGGGAATGCCATAGAGGAAGCTCTAAGCCAGCCTTATCAGGGGATACAGACCATCCAAGGTTGACTAAATATTAATCCTCATTAGTCATTCATTACTAAAAATTTCTGGCTGGTACAATCCCTACATCAAATGTTTTAAGAACAACAGAGAATAGCAAACCATTTACCAAATTAATGCACCTAGTAAACTGGAAATAAGTCATGACTGGCAACTACCCTGCATCTCAGTATCAGTGAGATAACAGGAAGGAGTGGCCTGGACTTGGAGGAAGCATCTGCCATTCTGTGCCTCCACAATGCAACAGGTGTCATACAGTCTTCTCACTGCTCAGGGAAGTATGTTTCATTAATCATGAAAATAAACTAGAACATTTCTAACTAAGTTTGGGTGTATCTATGTACACCACTCCCACAACAAAACATCTCCATGCCACAAAGTAAAGAACCTACTTACCAGTGTTCACTAACACAAATATTAATGTACATAACATATCAAATTCAACAGCCACTATTATTACAACAATAATTCATAGCTCTTTTTATGCATATCATGGCTGCTTTCTAATTTGGTACCATACTCAACTCTGATTTTCATAATTATTAAATGCAGTTATTTGTCTTGCACTTATACATGCAGCACAGCATATTCCAGTCTCACAGTACTGTATATAACTTGGATTGCTGTGTTGTGCAGTGCAATATATTAATGGTGTTTATATATTTCACATTTCAGGACAAAATAAAAATTAATGTACAGTCTACTCACCCATAACATGTCTCACATGTCACTTTTTATTTTTTTTAATTTGCCTAAAATGCAAAGCATGTCTGGCAGAAACTGAAAAATATGATTACACGTGTTCTGATCCCTACACTCAAAACCACCATATCTGACCTCTGTGGGTAAGAAGTGACATGTCCCTCCCTAAACTTTATGTTCCAGTAGCTTATGTCAACTTCTTAATTCCTCAAAGTTACGGTAAAACCCACATTAATCTCTTTTTCATGCTTCAAAACCTGATAGTGTATCATCATCATCATCCGGACCTCCGTTCCCAGCTTAGGGCAGGGTAAGGAGTAGCAACGTCCAGACAGACCAAATTTGCCCAATCCAATGGGCCATGCTTCCATTCACTCATCATTCAAGCCCACAGAATCCTGGCTCTATCAGATACGCCAAAAACATTCACCATGTTCAGTAGCTTCACATAAACGTATCTGACAGAGTCAATCCGGACGCTGCCTGTGGTGCCAAATCCCTGATCATGCACTTCTTCTCACAACATTCATCCAGCCAGCTCGATCTCTTGTCAGTTCCCTAGCCTCACCGACTTCCAAACCTCTCTTCATCACACACTCATCCACCATATCTCTCCACCTTCTTGGACTACCTTTTTTTTTTTTTTTTTTTAAATGCAAGGAAGAAGGAACCAAAGGCCACGGGCCTGCATACTGTTCCTTCCAAGAAAAAGCAAAAACAGTACAAAAGAGAGCCAAATTCAAGATCCGTTCAATTCGAGATGCCTGGACACACTGCGTTTGAAAGACTGGAGATCATAGGAAGTAGGAAATACAGACAGAGGAAGACAGTTCCAGAGTTGACCAGTTGCATAAATGAAAGACTGGGAGTAACGGTTAACTCTTGCATTAGAGAGTTGGACAGAAAAGGGATGAGAGTTTGTTGCTAGACGGGTACTACGTGCCCGTCATGGAGGTGGAGGGATGCAAGCAGACAGTTCAGAGGAACAGTGACCATTGAAGTAGCGATAGAAGAGAGATAAAGATGCAACACTGCGGCGAAGAGACAATGGTTGAAGGGAATCAGTAAGAGAAGGAGAGTTAATGAAACAAAAAGCCTTTGACTCCACCCTATTGAGAAGAGCTGCATGTGGGGAGCCTCCCCACACATGAGAGTTGTACTCCATATACCTCCCCACACATGAGAGTTGTACTCCATATACCTTTTTCACCACTCTGTTGTTATCCATTCTGTCCACATGACCATACCATCTAAGTACACTCTCTTCGATTCTGGTGTCCACCAACTTCCTCACTCCACATCTTTCACGAATCACATTATTTCATATCCTATCCACCCTCTGTACTTCACATACATTCTTCAGCAGTCCCATCTCCACTGCTCTTACTCTTGACTTTTCATTTTCATGCCACACCACAGTTTCACATCCATATGTTAAAGCTGGAACTAACACTCCTTCATGTAAGCCTCGTGAAGCTGCAACACTCAAGCCTCTATTTCTTATCAAGGGCTTCATTGCACAAGCTACTTTTCTTCCTTGTATCACTCTATTTTCCACTTCTTTTGCACATTTTCCTCTCTTTTCTATCACTGTACCCAGGTACTTGAACTTTCTAGCCAATTCCAGTCTCTCGCCATTCATTGTGACATCGCACTGAGAGTCACCTCCTCTCTCAATAACCATCACTTTAATCTTTTCTACACTTACTCTCAAGGCAAGACGCTCACAGACATCAGCAAAACTCTGCACTAGTCTACCAAGTTCTTGTCTGGTATTTGCAAGCAGAACTGCATCATCAGCATACAACAAATTTGAGATATTCCATCCATCACCATTTATTACCAACACAATCCCTCTCTCCATTACTCGTGTTTTTACTATACATTGAACAACCACGGGGACATCACACAACCTTGCCACAGACATCAGCAAAACTCTGCACTAGTCTACCAAGTTCTTGTCTAGTATTTGCAAGCAGAACTGCATCATCAACATACAACAAATTTTAGATAATCCATCCATCACCATTCATTACCAACACCATCCCTCTCTCCATTACTAATGTTTTTACTTCTCTCATCACCCCATCCATATACATATACTGAACAACCATGGGGACATCACACAACCTTGCCACACACTCACGCTGATCGTGAACCATTCACTTAGATGCCCATTTACCCTTACACATGCTATCTGTCTCACTGCAAATATTTGATCCAAACATCCTCTACCACTCCTAAAGCCACCCTGTTCATCACTCACTAGGACTTCTGATATCTCTCTTACTTTCTCTAAAATAATTCTTCCATATACCTTCCCTATCACACTCAATAAATTTATGCCACGATAATTCTTGCACTCACTTCGCTCACCTTTATTTTTGTTCAGGGATACAATCACAGCCTTTTTCCACTCTGCTGGCACAGTTTCACTCATCCATGCCTTCTTATGTATCTCCAACAAGCACTTCATTCCACTCTCTCCACTACATTTAGTCATCTCTGCATACACCACCTCAAACCCAGCTGCTTTCCCATTTTTCAGCTGCTTCACAGCACTCTTCACCTGTGCAAGTGTCACGTCTCCTGGCACTGCATTCCTTCTCTGCACACCCCCAAAACCAATTATGTATACAGCTGCTCTGTTCTATTCCCATTCATCAGGCTTTCAAAATATTCTTTCCATCTGATCCTTACTTCATTCCCTTGGGTTAATAATCTACCACTTACATCCTTCACACCATCACATTTCTTTCCACTTTCACTTCTACATTTCCGCACCTCTTTCCAGAAAAACTTCCTATTTTCAGAGTAGTTTGCATTCATTCTTCTTCCTAGATCATCATTTACATCCTTCTTTTTCCCCTTCACTAGTCTCTTTACATGCTTCCTGCTCTCAACATATTCAGTCTTATTTCAACTGAACCCCTGTCCCGTAACCACATTAGCCACTTCTTCCTCTTTTCCTCCACTGCTCTCCTAACCTCATCATTCCACTATGCCGTAACTTTCTTCTTTGTTGTTGCTCTTGCCACACTACACACCACTTTAGTACTCCTAACTAAGCATTCCCTATATGCATTCCACAGGCTGTCCAGTTCCATTTCATTCCAATTCACTGATTCTAACTCCTCCTCTACTTTGGTCCTGTAATCATCTGCCATTTCTCTGATCCTCAGCATCTTCACTTTCAGTCTTTCTCCCTGACTGCTCCTCTCTCTCCTGATCCACTCCTCTCAGTTTGATCTTGCATATCACAATCATATGATCTGACAGACCTCCACTTTGTCCTCTCACAGCTCTCGTATCAGCAACCATTCCCATCATTGACCTCTCAACGAGCACATAATCAATCAGGCTTCTTTCAACACGATCCCCATTCCCTCTATACCATGTATATTTACGTGCATCTTTGTGTTTGAAATACGAGCTACAAATGCACATCCTTCTCTCCTGTCACATATCTTTTAGTCGCTTCCCATTATCATTTTCTCCTGGTACTCCATAACATCCCATTATGTCATCCTCAGGACCACTGCCTATTCTTCCATTCATATCCCCTATTACAATCACTTTATAGTTCCTGGGCATTTCTCCCACTACTTCATCCGGCTCATCCCAAAATCTGTCTTTCTCTCTCTCACTCCTGTCCTCACACAGTGCATACGCTACAATCACCACAACTTTCACCTTCTCAAGTTTGAACTTGACATACATAAACCTTGAGCTGACACATTTGTAGTTTTTCATTTCACTCTGCCACACCTCATTCATCAACAAAGCAACTCCTTCCTTGCATCTTCCTTGCCCATTCATTCCTGATCTAACACAATTCATACCCTCCCACTCCTCCACTTCACACCCTTTCATCTTCATTTCACACAATGCCATCATGGCATATCTCACGCTCTTGAACACATTCACCACTTCCACCCTCTTGATCTCCTTATTTACACCTCTCACATTCCACATGGCCATGCGAATCTGCCCATTTGGTTGGGGCCCTGTATATTTATTAAAATGAGATGCTGTACTGTTGTTGTGGGATGAAAGTGCAAGTGAGAGGCAGCTGGCAGGGAAATTGGTGCCATGTGGGGTAGGAAACAATTTTTAAAATCTGGATGTTGGCCTAGCATGGGCATTTTAACATTTAATGACACCTTTTGGTATTTTGATAAATAAAGGTGCTAGGGAGTGATATAATGGGCTGAAGGGTCAAAAGAGGGGCTTGAAGCTGGTAGGGAAGAAACTGTTCCCATAGAATTTATTATTAACTTAGGCAAAATCTTACAACATAGAAAGTTGTTATGGTTGAAATCATGTGTTGCAGGCAAGAGGGCTGTATACAGCACAGGAATCCACCATGCACACACAATACTGCAATAACCACAAGTTTTTATTTCCTATTCATAAATAAGATATCATGGTTCATACATTACACAGAACATCAAGTAGTATGCCAATTTAGTGCTCCAATAATTGTAATCACTGAGTGTTACCATTTAAAAACATGTATTGTTGTGTAAGATTCGGCGAAAAGCACAATGACAAGTTACTGACAGCATTACAACTATCAAAAGATCACAATTATCTACTCAGTACTTAATAGGCTTACATCTCAAGCATTAACTGAACTATCGTAAAAGGCAACAATAAGAGCAAGTATGGTCAAGGTAAGTCCATGGTTAAGAAGGTGATGAACTATCTATGCAAAAGACTGATGAGTCCCATAACTAGATAATGTAATAACAGTAGAGCATCTAAAACAATCTGCTTTTGATGCTATATCATTATGTGCTAATTACCCCATTACAAGAAGAAGACAAAGGTTACTTGCTTTGATCAGTGTAAGCAATAACACAAATAATATGCTTGAAAAGATGACACTGACTATAAGGTAAGTAATAATATATTAACTTCATTAAGTTTGCCCATTACAAAGTTCACTACCAGTAGAAGTGTTTAAGCTTATACATTAATGTGATTACATATAGGGTACAAACAAGCATAGGAGTTGTATGTGAGCCTTAAGTTCTCCATTAAAAAATGCAATACATTGCACTGTATAATATAGAAAGATGTGTGGTTTTAGCCATGCATCTTAGAAAAACCTAAAATCTTGAAAAATTTTATGATTAACACAATATGATTCTGCCTTACTTTTATGTGAGATGAAAGAACATCTACACAGTTCTGGTGACACGACCTGAATATTTTACTGAACACTGAGGACAGATACCTACTGTTTTAAATACTGCATCATTGAGAAGATACAGTTTATGAACTTAAGGCTCACAGACGTGAAATTACCAAATATTCAGACCAAAGGAACATAATAACCCACACTAGCAATTAGCTTCCATTAGTGCAACAAAATTTTTAACTAACACCGACTTACCCCGGCATCTTTCCAAGGTAATCTACAAACAACCCTGGAATAAACGAAGTATTAGTGATAATAAAAAGTCAAGAGTGTAGTACATGACAAATTCAGTATATCTGCACTATTACAGTTTGGCAGACAATATATTGTAGCACATATAAGAAATCTACTGCAGCACATTAAACACTGAGAACTGCTGGGATACAGTGTTGTACAGTTTCATTGTGCAAACTGTCACCTAACTGATTTTATAAATAGCTACTTGTATATGGAAAATTCCAATCATATGGCATTGGTTGTGGCAAAATGTGCCTATAAAAAAAAAAAGTTTATATATCATATCTACATGAGTCCTAACTACAATGTGAAGTGAAATGATCACACATAACCAGGCCTACTTGTACAATAGATTTCCACAGCTGGCTACCAGTACTGTACTGTATTCATACTGTACAACATACTCTTTTTACACAACTCCCACTTAAGCAGATTAACTGGGAGGAATATTGAAAGGTGACTGTAATACTGAAAAATCCAATAGCTACTGTATAGTACTTCTTAAAAATCTGAACAACTAAAATGAATCTTTAGCTGCAGCTGATGGACTCCAGGGGTTCAGAAGTAGAGGCAGCACACGATTATTTTTAGGCTGTATAGGTACTAGCTTCAAAGGAATATTCATACAGGATGCATTTAGATATTATAGTAACATGAAATGATAGACAAAGACTGAAATAGGTGAATCATGTTACTAAAGTAAAACACCATTACAAAGGTCACTGGATACTACAGCACTGCAATCATTGTAGGTGTGGCAAGTGGTACCATATATTCCATGCTGCAGCAAAAACACACATGACCCAATATTCATGAGGACATAAGAAGGTAAAATGCTGTAAGGCAAAATGATTTAATGACTGAATTCCCCCACCCAAAAAAAAGGCCAAGAACACTCACTACGCAACTCTTATAGTTTAATGAGTGTAAAGGTAGCATCACAATGGCAATTTCATCACACAACTCGACAGGCAAGGACATTTTACTGGCAATAGAGTTGCTCGATCAGTAGTCATGTCAACAAAAAACACAAGTAACTTGGAAGCTGGTGTTATTTTAGTCACCACTCAGCAAACATTACCTCTGCAAATAGCTCAGGAAGTGTCACCCCAACATCAAATGATAAAGCAATGTATTCAACTGACAGTCATACATAAGGTACTGAAGTAGAGAATGAATGGCTATCATACAGCAAACTAACTACTGTGAAGATAAATGCTGCAATACATAGAACATGGCAGCTTGCTTCCCGTATCCTCACAAATGTTCTTATTATGAGTTCTTGAGTTGCTACTACTTTTGTTTGCCACACAGTACAGTATTATTGTGGGCACAAACTGGTTGATATGTGACTTCAACGAAGTTAATTTAAGCTTCCTGTCAGCATACTTCAGAAAATTTTTAAAAAGGCATTAGTCTACTGACTTAATGACAAATGTCATGCTTCAAACTTCCTCCTAATTAATATTAATTTTCAACATAGCTTAGCTGCTTGTACAGGCAGTTACTTGTTGAATAATCACTATAAAGAAAAAGATTTATGATACATAAGTAAGAACCAGTTTATCTGTGCACACAGACCTACTTAAGCTCTGGGTACTGGTGTGGTATGATGTACTGACATGATTCTACAAAATATTTAATTATAAAACCAGATGATCAAATAGTTGTGGCCATAAAAATGCAATACAGTATAGACAGGTATCCTAATCATCCTATATTGGTGAATAGAAGTGAAAATAAGAGCAACTGCAGTACATTCCTGGAAGATCATGTGAGGAGGCTGCATATTTTGTACAAAACTCATTCATTATTATCCAGTGCCATGAACATAAATTATAGCTGTAGTACTGGTATAAAAAACTGGGTAAAGTGAGAGGGAAGAAAGCACAGATCATGTCTACACAGCTGAGACTTAACATTCATGACAATATCAAAAACTTCCACCACTGTCAACAAAATAATACTGCATGTACAATCTCACATAACATTCATGGGAAAATGACTGATGAAGCGAGCAAAATCTGTTCACCTGCAGACATCACAGCATACAGTATTTGTGCACAATCACTGCTAATACAGTATGTAGCTAAAAGAACTGGAGTTTGACAAAGATGAATGAGGAATTAATAGAGCACAGGGTTTTTGCTCATGTGGTCCTAGGCTCAACTAGACATGAACCATGTGAATCATAGGGATATGGCCACTTCAACCAAGCACTCCCATATACCTCTTGTTAAATTTATGTTGAAGGTTCATTTGTGTTGTGACAGCAAGGTGCATAATGTGATCATGTGAAAAAGAATGCAGTGGTATGGGTGGCATAGCAGATTGTTTGTGTGTTGTATTTGTACTGGTAATGATGCACGGGAGGGTGATGGTTGCATTGTAGTCTGGCTAGCTATACTCATGCATCTACATGTATGGGTAGGGTAGTTTCTGAGGGGTAGATTTCTGGTGGTGATACATGAAAAATGCACTTTGGTAAGTGGTTCTGGGTGGTTGTCATGGCTATGTGTTTAGGTATTTGTTTGTAATCAACCGATGAATGGGGGAGAAGGTACAATAATATTCTTTTTGTGGGGGTGAGGAGTTATGTCACATAAAGTTACATGGGTGCGATGGATCTTGAGCTAATGCAATGAACTATGTGCCTCTAAGATTCATGCTACTTTTTAGCTGCAAGCAGAGCATAGAGTACTTCACGAGAGTATCTGATGAGTACAGATGTACGAAAGTGTAGAGTTAGCAAACTTAGGGTTCATTATAAGAATGAGTTTGACTTGAATATGATCTGTTGAAAAATTCAGCTGAGGTGCAAAAGAAGAAAGCATATAGTGAGTGGATGGGAAGTAGAGAAGCAAGTTGAAAGACAGAAGAGAGACAGAGTTATACGTGAAGGGAAAGAAAGAGGCGAAAAGATTAGTAAGAGAGAGTAAGAAGAGAGTGGACAAGGAATTTGGAAGGAATTTGAGTGCAAAGTGGAGGGAATGTAAGAAAATGTTACGGAAGGAGGTAAAGAGAGTTTGACAGGGTGATAAAGAAAACAGTAGAGGAGTGAGATAAAAATGGCAGATTGATAGCAGAGAAGATGGAGAGGAAACTTTAACCCCTACGCGCCGGTTGACGTGTATAGCCGTCACAATTCTGGGTGCAAAGCAATGCCGGTTGACATGTATAACCACAAGCATCTTCCCGCCACCCTTTGAACTTCAACTTATCATTACTTATTGACGGGACCACCTGGAGATGTGGAGATACCTTCATTTGAAAGAGGAAGAGTTGATGAGTCTTATGTATCTTTAATTTTTTCTCTAGCTGTAATAGTTTGGCAGATATTAGGGTTCGAAGTAAGGGTATTATTTCCAAAATCACAAAATCCTCCGTAGGGAGAAGCTTGCGACATCGAAAAAAACCAGCGTGTAGGGGTTGTGTACTGTACACCTAAAGGCTGACAATAGGAAGAACAACTCACTGGGCAACGTCCTTCCTGTACTGAACTACTGCTGTTGAAGCCTGTGGCGGTGTGATACAGGGACGTAACACTGGTGTCAGAAGTGGGATAATTTAAGTGCTGCAGTGAGTCTAACCTTCAACATGGAAGCAGAAGGTGTGAGGACAAGGTCTCGTGCTGGGCAGGAGGAGGAAATTTCCCTGGTGACAACTGTGAAGTTATTACAGACACAACGTGAAGCAGAAAGAGAAGAACAGAAAGAGCTCAGGAATGAAATCAAAGAACAATTGCAAACAAAGAGTGAAAAACTAGAGGCACATGAACAAAAAGAACAATATGAACAACTTCAAGGGGCATTACAGGAGCAATAGAGGGAATTACAACTGAGGATGCAAGGACGGCAGAGACTCAGAAAGCCTTCGACGAACTCAAGCATGCGTTGGCAAGCTCTCCAGTATTGCCGTACCCTGATTAGACTCAGCCAATTATCTTGGAATGTGATGCTAGTGACCATGGTATTGGTGGAGTCCTGTCACAGAAGAAGAATGAAAAAGAGTATATAGTAGGTAGGTGGGGGTGCTCACCATCCACTCACTCGAGATAGTGCTGCATTGGGTGTCTGCCCTTTCCTCTATTCCCTCCTTCTTCTTCTGTCATTCTTTCCTCTTCCTTCTGCCTATGGGTGACTTTACACTCCTTCTTCTGTCATTCTTTCATTTACTCTTCCCTCTTCCTTCTGCCTATGGGTGCCTCTACACCAAGTGACAACCCAAATGGTTTCCTGGTGTTGGGTGGTAATCATATAACCAGATTATGATGCCTAGTGGTTAAGTGGGTAGGCACTCCAATCAAACTGAACCTGTGTAGGTTTATATCCATGGGGTAGTTGGGGTTTATTGCTCACAATATGCCATTCAGGGATGAGTGAGGCTGGTCACTCTCATCTTAAATGTCAGGATGAACTTGTCTAGCCTGGGCTCCTTACGCTCCTCATAGGGCAACAAAGGACTGGATGATGGAAAGATGGTAGAACATTACAGCAAGAAGCTCGGCCCACCAGAGCGGAAATACTGTGTGACCCATAAGGAGCTCTTGGCTGTGATGAAGAGTCTTGATTTCTTCCATCCCTACCTGCATGAGTCAAACTTCATCATCAGGACAGACCATGTGACACTCAAGTGGCTGAAAACGCTAAAGAACCCGGAAGAACAAATGGCATGCTGGCTCGGGAAGCCAGACCAACACAATTATGAGGTGCAGTACCGTCCTGGGCGGGTACATGGCAATGCTGACAGCCTGAGTTGTCAGCCATGTGATCCAGAGTGCTGACAGTGTAGCAAAAAAAGATCATGGTAAGAAATGCAGCCGTAATGCAGTGACAGGGCCAGCTTCAGATGAAGAAGACCTGAGAAGGATTCAGATTTACAACCAGTGCTAGAGTGACTGCAGCAGAGTACAGTGAGACCATCTTGGGAAGAAGTTTCCATGTTAAGCCCTGCAACCAAGAGCTACTGGAGTCAGTGGGACCTTCTTCGTTTGAACAACGGACTACTGCAGCGTCAGTGGGAGACACCTGATGGCCTCAGCAAGTATTGGTAGCTGGTGGTTCTGATGAAGATGAGGTCCAAGATCTTGGATGAGTCTCATAACCAGATCACTAATGGGCACCAGGGAGTGAAGAAACTGTAAGCCGGCTGCAGCGGAGGTTCTACTGGACTGGCATGTGCCAGGATGTTGAAGAGTGGTGTCGGACCTGTGATGTGTGTTGTGCCAAGAAGGGACCCAAGAAACATGGTTGCACCCCTCTTAGTTGTACCAAGTGGATGCACCGATGGAAAGAGTCGCAGTGGACATTGCTGGACCTTTGCCACTCACTGAAGGAGGCAATCGGTATATATGTGCTGCCATGGACTACTTCACAAAGTGGCCAGAAGCCTATGCCATCCCCAATCAAGAGGCTGCGAATGTTGCTCTGGTGTTGGCTGACCAGTTTTTCTGTCATTTGGGGATGCCACAAGAGCTACATTCAGACCAGGGTAGAAATTTCGAATCTGTTGTGTTCCATGAGTGCTGCCATGGACTACTTCACAAAGTGGCCAGAAGCCTATGCCATCCCCAATCAAGAGGCTGCGAATGTTGCTCTGTGTTGGCTGACCAGTTTTTCTGTTGTTTGGGGATGCCACAAGAGCTACATTCAGACCAGGGTAGAAATTTCGAATCTGTTGTGTTCCATGAGTGCTGCAAGTTACTGGGGATCAAGAAGACCAGGATGACTCCCCTAAGGCCACAGTCAGATGGGATGGTGGAGAAATTCAACTGGACCCTATGACAAGAATTGGCCAAGTACTGCGCAGATGGACCAACAGAATGGGACCAGAAATTACCTGTGTTGCTGATAGCATATGAGTCTACTGGCTGTTTTTTTTTTTTTATGCAAGGAAGAAGGAACCGAAGGCCAGTAGCCTGAAAACTGTCCCTTCCAAAAAACAAAAACAATACAAAAGAGAGCCAAATTCAAGATCCAATCATTTTGAGATGCCTTGACACACTGCGTCTGAAAGACTGGAGATCACAGGAAGCAGGAAATACAGACAGAGAGAGACAGTTCCAGAGTTGATCTCTCGCATAAATGAACGACAGGGAGTAACGGTTAGCTCTTGCATTAGAGAGTTGGACAGAAAAGGGATGAGAGTTTGTTGCTAGACGGGTGCTATGTGCCTGTCGTAGAGGTGGAGGGATGCAAGCAGACAGTTCAAAGGAGAAGTGACCACTGAAGTAGTGATAGAAAAGAGATAAAGATGCAACAGTGCGGTGAAGAGACAGACGCTGACGGGAGCAATTAAGAGCAGAGTTTATGAGACAAAAAGCCTTTGACTCCACCTTGTTGAGAAGAGCTGTATGTGGGGAGCCTCCCCACACATGAGAGATGTACTCTACACGAGCGAATAAAACCCGTGTATAAAATCAACGACTGTGCAGGGGTAAAAAAGGTACAGAGTTGGCCTAGCACACACAATCTCTTGGAAGCAGATTTTACAAGAGATGTAATATGATCTTTCCAAGATAAGTCCAGAGTGAATGAAACTCCAAGCATGTTCAAGGACGATGAAGGACTGAGCTGAATATTATTAAACATTAGAGGGTACTCCTGTGGAAGATTTTGTCAGGTTGATAGGTGTAAAAACTAAGTCTTTGAAGCATTAAAAACAACAAGATTATTTTTACCTCAGTCAGAGATACAAGCCAAGTCAGACATTAGGTGTGCCACAGCCTCATCCCTTGTTTAATGAAGTAACTACTGTACTGAGATGGACATTGCAGGAACCGAATGGAAAAGTGAAGAGTGGAATCATCAGCATACGAGTGGATAGGGTTAGATGTACAGCACAGAAGGTCATTGATGAACAGAAGGAAGAGAGTTGGTGATAGGACAGAGCCCTGAGGAACACCACTGTTGATGAATCTACGAGAAGAACGATGGCCATCTACAACAGCGGCTACAGAACGACTAGAAAGGAAGCTAGAGATGAAGGAACGGACAGAGGAATAGAAACAGTATGAGGGCAGTTTGGAAATTAAAGATTTATGCCAGACTCAATCGAAAGCCTTTGAGATGTCAAGTGCAATGGCAAAGCTTTTGCCAAAGTCCCAAAAGGAGGATGACCAGGAGTCTGAAAGGTAGGTGAGAAGATCGCCAGTGGAGCATCACTGATGGAACCCATACTGACGATCAGAAAGAAGGTTGTGATAGGAAAGACCCCTGAAAAATTGATGTTGGGCCATGAGTTACAATTACCAGTTGACTTGTTAATGAGAAGACCATCTGGTGAAGAGCCGCCCACAGACACCACCGGCTATGCAAAGCACCTTCAATGAAGGCTGAGGTAAATCACCAAGTACGGGGAGCCCTAAGTTTTCAGGAGAGGTGATGAAGTGCAAGTATGATGCCAAGGCATGTGAGGTGAGCTTCAAGGATGGTGACCAAGTTTGGTTATACATTCCTCTGCGAAAGAAGGTACAGTCACCGAAGCTGCAGAGCCCATGGTATGGGCCTTACTCTGTGTTGGACTGCCTCTCAGACATAACGTATCGGATTCGAGGAGGCAGGAAGTCTTGCCCAAAGGTGGCACACGTGAATCGTCTGTGGAAGTACCACAGGCCAGGACAGTACAGCTGGGATGTCTCCGAGGAATCGTGCTCTCCCGCAGCCGAGGATGTTAAGAAGGAACATGGAGCTGATATGCAAGAGGATGGTGACAGTTTCCTGGGGGAAGAAGTGAATCAGGAAGAGGACCAAGACCTTCCCAGAGGAATGGACTGCATGGAGGAGCAAGGACGTCGTCGGAAGTGGCACAGAAGAAGACCTGATAAGTTGAAGGATTACTTTGTGTATACAGTAGTTAAATGTTTCATTAGGAATATGGTTTATGTTTGTATATACTATGTACTGTAGTTTTCTTGGGAAGACAAAGAACTAGGAAGGGGGTAGTGTTAAGAAGCGAGATTTGCCAGTTAGGTACCTAAGATTTTTCTCGACATTTCCCGATGTTTACATGGTTCCGGTATGAGTCTGAGTTGCCAGTTTACCCGCTGCTTGTGAGCGTAGTTATTTTGTAAGTTGTATAATAATTTTTGTGCTCTTTTTCTCTATAACATTTTATTTACGAGACTTCCTTAAATTATGTAATTGAAATTAAATCTTTATGGTGAATAATTTACAGTGTTACGTAATGTAAGAAAACTCTTTTCATGTTTTGGATGTCTCCAAGTTGGCGACTGTTGTTCTCATGGAATGTAGAAAACTCCAGACTATAGGAAGCTTCTATAAGGATGGGGAAAGGACTAGTTCAAGTTTAGTCAGTTTTCAGTTCAGTTTGAGTGTAGTGCAGTGTCAGTGCAGTTAAGTTTGTATATTTTTGATACTTGTGAAAACATTAAAGTGTTGGCAAACAGTGAAGTGTTAGTGAAGTTTGCTTATCAACAGTACCTGAGAAAATAGTGAAGCATTGTCAAGCATTGAGTGTAGTTGCACTTAGTAAAGTTTGTATAGCTCCAGTGCTTGTGAGAATAGTGAAATGAAGTTGGAAAGCATTAAGCAGAATCATATGGATAATAAAGACAGTGAACTTTCAGAGGCCAGTGTTTATTTTTGCCTCAGATGATCTTGTGTACTGTACACCTAAAGGATGAACATAGGAAGAACAATTCACT
This sequence comes from Birgus latro, assembly GCA_018397915.1. Classification (NCBI taxonomy): domain Eukaryota; kingdom Metazoa; phylum Arthropoda; class Malacostraca; order Decapoda; family Coenobitidae; genus Birgus; species Birgus latro. Next base: position 16,496 of record JAGKTI010001919.1, on the reverse strand, counting down.
GGGCAACGTCCTTCCTGTACTGAACTACTGCTGTTGGAGCCTGTGGCAGTGTGGGATGGGGACGTAACAACAGGAAATCCTAAACAGAACTAATTGAAATTTCATCACTATCGCTCAGAGACAGTCAAGAATAATTTGTGGAGTTGAAATCTAGCATGGTAACATGCAATAGCTAATTCTTTAGTAGTGTAAAACTGTAAAGAACGTCGCTATTAATTATGAAATAATTTCCATTACAATACTAAAGAATAATTTAAAGTCATTTACTTCCATTTCTGTTGTCTCCATGGACGACAACAGTAAGCAGGAAGGCGGTGTAAGTTAGTAGGCTATTTTAAATGGTTCGATCAACATGCATGAAAGGAGACAACTTTTACTCAAAGACATGCAGTTACTGCACTGCATTTGGTCAGCTTTCCATCAAGAAATATCTCTGAAAGATTTAAAATAAGCCAGAGGACTATCAGTGCAAGAAATATAAAGAGAAAACCACAAAAATCTGCCAAGAGTTGAAGCCCCTTGGAGAATGCCAAATTGTGTCATAGTATCCTCAGTGCATAAATGACTGTCAAGAGTAATACAATGCAGAGATTCATAATCAAATCACTGAGTTCAAAACTTACAAATCAGCATTTTCAGTTTAGTAGGACAGTGGTTTATTTAAAATGAAAGATATTACAAGCCAAGGAAAAAAAGGCAGAATGGTCTTGCTGCTACCACAGGTAGGGTATCATTACTAAGAATTAATTCATTGTTATGACATCCATGTTGCTGCAGCATCACCATAGCATTTAAAAATAGGATAGTGTAGCCTACTGCAACTGCAAAAATTTTCCTTAACTGGCCTTTGAAAGTAGAGCATCTGTATTTGAAATCCTGGGAAGCAAATAAATCGGGAACATTAAGTTATAGCCTACTGCACGCCACATGCGGAGTAATACATTACACATTCATTCAAATCGGGAAATGTATCTAGCTAAGTGTTAAATTCTAATATATTACTGTCCCATGGGATTCACTTTACGTGATTCTTAGCATGATATAAAATATATTTTGACATGATGTGACGAAGGCACAGAATTTTTACTTTATTCTTAGCATGATATAAAATATATTTTGACATGACGTGACGAAGGCACAGAATTTTTACTTTATATTAACTAAGTTTTCACTGACTGAGGATTGGCAATGCAAAGTGACAGAAGCAATCTGAAACTCTGCCATCACTTCTTGGGATGACTGTACACCAGAAACATTTCCAAGAGTCTGTTCCAAATTTTTAGCAAACAAGACTATTAACTACATGAAAACACTGTGTCATGGTCTGTGAATAATGGTGAGCCTATTAGCTATGAGTCATCACAAAACAGGTGCCTCTGCCAAACATGTAAACTTTCAAACCTCTCAGCATCATGCAAAAAAACAAAACACTTATCAAATTACGATATTAGCAAATATATCTAATTTCACTCCTCTGTAAACTGTCCAATATTGCCTATGGTACTCTATGTATCAAGCCTATATCCTACTGAAGACCTGTCAAGGCAAAGTAGAGCACTCTTTCCCCATCTGTCCAAAGAATGAATTATTCACTCCCACTTAATGATATTCTAAAAATATATGGTATATACGTCAAATTTCTCACCTTCTCGTCAAATCCTGCACAGGTGTGGTTGAAAGTGGAGTACTTTTTACCCCTACAGCCCACACAGCTCACAGATGGATACACCCTCTCCTAAAATAGCGGATGTCTGTTTACATGAATTTCCCGTCGAATAAGATTACTTGAGGCAGGGCCAATGAGAACCCTCATCTCGCCTAGGAACCCCAAAAGCCTAATTCCTATTGGTTAAGATGGTCATGCGCTATCATTAAATTTCTTTTGACCGCAAATTGATAATTTATTAACCAATAACCATTACTGCCCTAGGCTTTATTAGTTTTCATTTACACTAAATCTTGTGTGCTTAGGTAGAATCATTAATTAACGAAATCATGAAAAGTACTTAAACAAATCAAAACTTAAGGCGTTCATCAAAAGCAATATAAAACTCATTCTTTTGAAATTTAACCCATTGTTCTGAGTTTCTACACAAAAATTTTCTATTAATATCGAATATTCGGTCTCAATTATTTCAGATTCATTTTGGACTTTATTTGACCGGTACCACGTAGCTGGGTGACGACTGACGTTTAGATGTAAACACATCTCGTCTGGCAGGCGAGTTGGGAGTTCGGCTTCGGTTCACGGACGTCCTGTTATTCATTCCTGGCATAATTAGGTAGTAAAATCATAGAATGTTTTCTTGATCTTGTTTGATATTAACAGGAGATATATGGGATCAGGTGTTTTCTCTTTATTTGATGAACGGTGTTAATGTAATATGTAAAAGCTGGTACAATTTGCCGGAGGTAGTCATGTGGTAGCAAGGATAATATTTAGCAGGAGCCACGACAGGAATTCAAGTATTTTGAAGTGTTTTCTGTTTATATCGCATCATATGCTAACGCTTTTCAATGTCACATTCGTCACCGATGACCCCTGGTCTTCTCAAGGACCTCCCAGGGGAGAATAATGACCTCAAGGGGGGGGAGGGGGAGTTAATCGACGATGGAAGGGAAGTGCCAAAGGAGGAAAGTGTCAGCAGAGGATGAGATATAAACAGGAAACTCTTCAAACAATTTGAATTCCAATTGTGGCTTCTAAGTATTTACGAATAACACAATGCAATTGTTATGAATTGCTTGAAGCAGCATCTTGTGAGGGACAACCTGGACAGAAGATCTTCAGTTATTGAATGTACAAAACCTAGATGAATTTTTTGGTAAAAACAGAACATGGAGTGGGTATTGAGCTATTTAAATACTATCCTTATGTTTCCCAATGCAGATCAGTAATGTTGTTGGGTAATCTTTCCCCAGTTATCATTGTGAACTAAAGAGTTGCATCAGTAACAGGAAAAGTCCATGGCTGCCACTATGCCAGCATTTACTTGGGTCAGTATTGAAAAAGAGGTGCCTTTATCTTACATATAGCTAAAATAGAGTGGGCCGATCAGGGTGGCACTCCCAAGGGGAATGGGAGTGCTAGTGATAGGGAGAGCTGGAGCTCCTGTTTCATTAGCCATCAGAATATCCTGACCATCCCCCATTGTTGACCTTTTCATTGCGACACTAACATCTAGAACAGACCAGCATACTCCGTCAAACACTTTTCTGTAACTATCTCATACACTACATTTTTTTTTTTTTTTTTAACTATCTCATACACTACATATCATGCAGCATACCCCACTGTCACAGGAGCTGATGCCAGCAAGGGTGTGTTGCCAGAAATCATTGTCCCTGCTACCTAGTAGCAGACTTATTGAAGTAAAGCATGGTGCTGGCTCCACCAGGTTAGTTTTTAGGACTGGGATGAGATGGGGCTTTGATCATTGTTAGAGAGTACAGGGCATTACAGTTCCCAGGCTGCCACTTGCCCCTAGTAGAGAGGGGCCTGAACCCAAGAGCAGCACCCCAGGAGGCTACCCTATCAGGGTGTGTATGATGGCTGGGCAGTTATAGTGCCAAGGTGTGCTTTAAAGGGTGTCCCTGTAGCTGGCCTAGCAGGGTGCCCCGAGGCCATTGCCACAGCCATTTGTCATGGCTGTTGGGCTAAGGGTCCCAGGTCCCATGCCTGGACTTGGGACTGTGCAGGTGGGCAGGGCCTGTGGTCCATCCCTCTATCTCTCTGTCTATCTATTGCCAAATGCCTTAATCTCATACGGGGTGACCACAGACAAATCGCCTTCATGTCGCCCTGTTCCCCACCATTCCACTGCCCTGCTCCCAGCTCACACCTCCCATTCTCACATACCTCTCCACTCCATCCCTCCATCTCATCCTTGACCTCCCCCTCCCTCTCCCCCCCCTCCATCTCATTCACATACACTCTTCTCATTAGTCTCTCATTCTCCATCCTCTCCACATGGCCAAACCACATCCGTTTGTTTCTCCTAATGATTCCTATCACATCCACACCACAGTGATCCCTCACTTTCTTATTTGTCAGTCTGTCTTTCCATGTGACTCCTCATTCTCCTCACAAATAACTCATCTCTCCTTCTAATTAATTTTAGTGACATAACAAAAAATGAGAAAAGTGGAAGCCTGATGATGCTAAATCACTCAAGGGGATCAGAGTAACTTACTGGAATGTGGGTAGTTTGAGGGGTAGAGCAGGGGAAGTGGTTGAGGATATGAGTAGGAGGTGGGTGGATGTTGGATGTGTACAGGAGGTTAGGTATAGGGGAGGATCAGCCAGAATAATTGTTTGGAGGGATTGTTGACAGAAGATATTTTGGCATGGAAGGGCAGATGTATTTGATGGTGTAGGCATACTGGTTAAGGAAAAATGGGTGGAATATACCATGAATGTAATGAGAGTGAATGAAAGGACTATAGTAGAGAAGATTTTGTTTGGTAGGCTCACAGTTTCATTTATATCAGCACATGCTGCTCAGGCTGGCTTGGATGATGTAGAAGAAGATAGATTCTAGGATGACTTAATAGGAGTGGTAAGCAGTATGGGGTATAATGAGATTGTAGTTGTAGGGGGGGACTTAAATGGTCATGTAGGTGAAGTAGCTGAAGGATATGAAGGGATACATGGGGGATGGGTATACGATACGAGGAATGCTGAAGAGGAAACGATACTCAAGGTTGGGATAGCAGTGAACATTGTTCTGTGCAACATGTATTTTAGGAAAAGAGAGAGTAGATTGATTACATACGAGTCTGGGGAAAATAGTAGCCAGATAGACTATTTCCTAGTCAGGAGGGCTTAGACGAGGTTGGTGAGGGATGTTAAAGTTATAGGGAGCAAAGAGTGTGTGCAGCAACACAGATGGCAAAGAAAAGGACCTAGGCTATGCACCTAGGAGGAAAATATGGCTATTTAAAAACCAAGCAGTAAGGGATGCCCTCTATAGCAAGATGAGTAGAGTGGTGGTTGAACAGGGAGCTGTAAACAGAAGTGTTAGTGAACAGTACAGAGCTGTCAAGAACACTCTCCTGAGAGCTTTTGATTTTGTGTGTGAACTGACAAGGGGCCCCCCCCAAGATATAAAGAAGATAACGTGGTGGTGGGATGAGGGTGTAGAAGCTGCGATTAAGGAGAACAGAAGGCTTTCCCAGGCTTGGAAAAGGGGTGGTAAAAAAGAGAAATACTTGGCTGCCCAAAAATAGGAATTCAGGACAAAATCTGAGTCTCAGAGACTTTGACTGGATAGCCCAAATAGTGCTGAAAGGAAGAATATGATATGTAAAGTGGCAAATCAGATGAAGAGGAAAAACAGGGATATCAGGTGAGCAGTGTGTAAAGAATGATGAAGGAAAGGTAGAGGTGAACAATGAGGATATTAAAGACATCTGGAGCGAGCATTGTAACTGGTTGCTGAATGAGGAGTTTGACTGAAACGGAGAAGGTTCAGTGGATCCAGTGTTTGGCCCTTGGCCTTTGATTGCTACTGCTACTGTGAGCAGGGCAATTGGCAGGATGCAGGTGAGGAAGGTGGCAGGTGTGTCTGGATTGACTGCTAAAATGCTGAGGGCCTCAGGAGATAACAGGAATGGAGTCAGTTACTGATTTGATAAATACGATTATATGTGCGTAAGTTATCCCAGGTGATTGGACGAAGAGGATGACTGTAAATGTGTACTAAGGGAAAGTTGATGCCCTTGAAAGAGGAATTTTATAAAAACTTTTAGACCAGTTAATGATGGTAATGGAGAGAGTTGTGTAGAGAAAGAATGAATATTGCTGAGATTCATAACGTAAGAACATGCAGTTTGGAGGTATGCTAGGCAAAGGGATCAATGATGCCATATTTATTGTTCAACAGCTTCAGGAAAAATGTATATGAAAGAAAAGGGATCTGTACTATGTTATTGCTGATTTGGAGGAGGCCTTTGAAAGAGTCCCTAGGGAGGTGGCAAAGTGGGCAATGAGAAAGCTTGGGATCAAGGAGTGGCTGTTGAGAGTGGTTATGGCTATGTATGTGGGTGCTCACAAATGAAGATTTGAGTGATGAGTTTTCTGTGAATGTTGGTGTGCGTTATGGGCCAGTTTTGAGCCCCTTATTGTTTATCATGGTGCCTGAAGCCCTCTCACATGACATCAGAAATGGACTTCCATGTTTACGGAGGAAGAGTTGAGAGGTAGGATGGGAGTGGAGTGTATTGGTGTTGTGATGAGGAGTAGTAGATTGAGGTGGTTTGGGTATGTGGAGAGGTTGGGGGATCATAATTGAGTGAAGAAAGTACCCTACCTCCTCTTCCATCTCCTTATCCGTGCCAATGTCACCCTCTCCTGGATCATCAATACACTCTGAACCATTCCCATCATCGGAAATAGCAGATGAACGTACAGGGGGAAACGATGGGCACACAGTGGAGGACTCACTTCCTCCACCCTCCTCACACGACGCATAAATATCGACACTCATTATAGCGGTTGCTTTCCTGAGAGGAAGAGTCACTTTCTCCTCTCACAATTGGCGATAATGTCACCTCAAGTTCTCTCTCTATTGCACTGTCATTAAGGCCTTTTCTTTTCTGGCCTTTAGACTTCATTGGTGTTGAAGTTGGCAGTGCCAGGTGCTCAGCCAGGGATCCAGACACGGGGAAAACTTTTTGCATAGGTCTATACATTACGGAGGTACGCAGGTACCGAAACTGGAGCACGACTCAGATGTATGCAGGGAGGTTGCGAGTGGCTGTGTGTAGTGAAAATAACCCATAGAATATTCAGACAATGTCGCAGAACATTAGATCATGTATACAGTATAATCTCAAATTTTGACGGAAGTCGGTTCTCCGACCCCCGCACGAAATTTAAAATGTTGAAATTAAAACTGAACTTCTATCTATCTATATCTGTTGCCAGATGCCTTAATCCCGCAAGGGGTGGCCACAAACAAATCTCCTCCATGTCGCCCTGTCCCCTGCCATTTCAGTGCCCTGCTCCCAGCTCACACCCCCCTTTTGCATATATGGTACCTCTCCACTCAATCCCTCCATCTCATCCTTGGTCTCCCCCTCCCTATCCCCCCCTCCACTTCACTCACACTGAGGGGAGGCGGTGGCTCAATCAACAGAGAGGTGGCCTGCAGTCCTGACGGACCCAGGTTCAGATCTGCACTGGGGCAGGGAGCAGTTTACGGATTTGAATTTCAGTAAATCAGGCTTTACTGATCTACCAGAAGACCCACCGACATGCCGTAAAATACCCCGACTGTTGTAGCCGTAGTCGAGGCGTGATAATTTTGAGTTATGAGTCGTCTTGTTTTCTTGTTTGTTGTACAATTGTAGTTCGCTGTGAACTTGTAGTTAATCTAGTAGGGTATGTAGCAGAATCGTAATATCTTGCTTTAACTGTAGTTTACCGTTGTTCACCGAATGTTGTAGTGTACCGTTGTAGCAGTTCAGGAGATGAGTGTTGGATGAGCCTTGTATAAATTTGTGAGGCGCAGTGTGTTCGTAGTTTACTGCTAATAACCAAATGTTGTAACGTGGTTTGTTGGATCTCTACCGCTGTACACCAAATGTTGTATTTGTCGTATCCGACCGCTGCTCGCCAAATGTTGTAGCCGTGGCCAAAGACAGTTGTGGGTCTATAATTTGTTGTGTTGCAGATATAACCTCAGGGAGGAGTTGAAAATTAATCATGATTAATCATAATTTTTATTGTCTTCAAGAGAAGTTCAAGATTAATTCAGTGTGTATAACACAAGAACTAAAGCGAGAGTGTTTGTATGCTGAAACTCAGAGCCTGCCCCCTGTCTCCCACCATCTCTCCTGTCAATCTGCTCCTCTTCCCTTTCCCTCTGGTGTAAGGAAAGCCTCGTCACATGTACAATGAGTGCTATGGAAATATCCAAAACACTGTATGTGTGTATGTATGTGTCAGCTTCCCACAGAAAGGTGTAAAGTCAGTTACTTCCTGTGTTGGTTAGGGTAACACCTTGCAACTTCCTTCTCTCTCTCTCTCTCTCTCTCTCTCTCTCTCTCTCTCTCTCTCTCTCTCTCTCTCTATGATACATATACTATACATACATGATACTTAATGCTATTTATGTACAGTATTGTATTATAATAATGTAGGAGCTATGATACCACTAATACCAATACTCCAGTCCTGTATGAGACAGCCCTAGCATGTATTCAATATGGACAGTGGGCATTAGCGCCGAAGTGGTGACATGTAGAGGTGTATGGTATGTGGGAGGACTGCTGGACCTTGATGGCAGACTGTGAAACCTATGCCCAGAGCCGGACACAAAAAAAAAATAATAATAATAATAATAAAATAATACACTCTCCTCATCAATCTCTCATTCTCTGTCCTCTCCACATGGCCAAACCACCTCAGTGCATTTCTCCTAATGCTTCCTATCACATCCATATCCACACAACAATGCTCCTTCACTTCCTCATTTGTCAGTCTGTCTCTCCATGTGACTCCACATGCTCACGCAACAATGCTCCTTCACTTCCTCATTTGTCAGTCTGTCTCTCCATGTGACTCCACATGCTCCTCCCAAATTAACTCATTTCCACTGCTGTCACTCTTGACTTCTGTCCCTCCAACAAGGTCCAAGCTTCACTCCCATACATTAGAGTTGGTATCACAATACTACCATGTAGTAGCTTTTTCACTTCCATGCTCACTTCCCTGTTTCTTATCACTGCTTTCAAGGAACCAGCAACCTTTCTTCCTTGTTGTACTCTTTCAAGCACTTCACTCTCTAAACTTCCATCCTTACTCATCACACTGCCCAAGTACTTAAATGCACTCACATTTTCCATTTCCTCCTCATCCAACCTCACTGTACATTCACTGACTTCACTTCTCTCGAAGACCATAACTTTACTTTTCCCTACATTCACCTTTAGAGTCTGTTTTTGACACACTTTCCCAAACTCATCCACTAAGCCTTGCAGCTCCCTTTGGTCTTCACTTAACAGCATAGTATCATCTGCATTCAACAGTACAGGGAGTTTCCAAACACTGCCCTCTCTCATTAGGGCCGCTCCAGCATCGACTGCCCTACCTTATATCTCTTTTATAACCCCATCAATATACAGATTGAACAACCACTGAGACGACACATCCATGTTTCAATCCAACTTCAAATGAAAAAATTCACTCGGTTCACTATCCACACGCACTGCAGCCTTAGCATCCTCATACATACCGGTACTCTTCACGATATTCAACAACTTCCCATCTACTCCATATATTCTTAATACTTTTCACAATCCTTGTCATAGGCTGTGCTTTCTCCGGATCCATGAAGGCTGCATACAACTTCTTTCCTTTCTCTAGAAATTTTTCCACTAAAGCTCTAAGAACAAATATCTGATCTACACAACCTCTTCCCTTCCTAAAACCTCCCTGTTCTTCTCCAACTAATTCCTCTGTTATTTCCTTAACTCTGTCAGTAAGTATCCTACCATATACTTTTTCTATTACACTGAGAAGACAAATGCCCCTATCATTACCACACACTTCTTTTTCCCTTTTTCCTTTGTACAGGGGAATACAGTAATTATACCTGACTTCCAATCCTCTAAGACTCTACCTTCCTCCCAGGCCAAGCTACACATCTTCCACATCCATTCTACTACTCCCTCTCCCCCATGCTTCAGTATTTTGCCACACACTCCGTCAATTCCTGGGGCTTTTCCCATTTTAACTTTCACATTGCTTCCACGACTTCCATCCTGCTGATTTCTTCCTCTCTTCTCACATCGCTCCTTCTCCCAGCCATTCACCAGCCACTTATACTCGCATTACTTTCATTCTCTATGTTCAACAATTCCTTAAAGCGTTCTTTCCATCTGCTCACTTTTTTTTTCCCTTCTCCACTAGTAATCTACCATTTTTATCTTTCACTCCCCAACTACTGTAACTTCTTTGGCACCCTGTCTAACTCTATCTCTTTCCAGAACATTTTCTTACATTCCCTCCACTTTACAGTCAAGTTCCTTCCAAATTCCTCTTCCACTCTCTTCTTACTCTCTCTTACTAATATTTTCACCTCTCTCTTCCTCTCTTTATATAACTCCTTTTTCCGTCTCTCAACTTCTTCCACGCCCCTGTTTCTCATCCACTCTTTAGCCTATATGCTTTCTTCTTTTGTGCCACAGCCTCTCTCACCTATTCATTCCACCATGCTGTTCCCTGCACCCCTTTTCGTCTTCTCTTCACCCCACACACCACCTCAGTTCCTGTACAGATTTCTTCTATGAATATCTTGCACACACCTTCCACGTCCTCCATCTGCTCCAATCCGTAGGTACCCAGTCGCTCTTGCACTTCCCTCTTATATTCTGCCTTTTTTCCATCCTCTTGTAACCTTTCCACCCTCCTTGTATGAACTACTTCCTCCTGTCCTTCCCTTCTTCTATTTCTCCATTTCATTTAGACTTTGATTCTGAAAAGTCCACTCCCCCAACCTCTATATACTCTAGCATCCATTACACACCTTCTCATCCTTGCATCCACACACACATAATCAATCACTGCCTTCCATTCATTCAGTTCACCACCCATCCTTTTCATCACTCGCCATGCATACCTATGGATCATTTTATGCCTGAAGAGGGTATTGGCTATCACTAACCCCCTCCTGGCACAAATGTCCACTAAAGCACTGCCATTCTCATCCATCTCTGCAGGCACACCCCACTCACCAACTACTCCATCCGCCTTCACATTCTCTACTTTTCCATTCATATATCCAGTCAAAAACACTCTTTCATTCCATTCAAACTTTTCCGTGCACACTTCCACATTTGTCCAGAACTCTTCTCCTACTCTACTTGCACGATCTTGCATAGGCGCACATACTTACACAATCGCCCACATTTGTAATCTAATTTTCAATCTTACCCACACAATCCTTGAGCCAACTGATCCATACTCTCTTATATTCTCATTCCATCTGTTACTCACAACAATACACACTCCTTCCTTTGGCCTCTCATTCTCACCTACTGCCGCGCATATGCCTTATCCATATTCCCATTCTCTCACACTCTCACCTCGTCATTTAGTTTCTCATCTACATACATCCACTTTCGCACCCTCAAGCACCTGGACAATCTCTCTTTCTTTCACCTCATCATTTGCACCTCTTACATTCCATGTAGCTATCCGTACCATGTCCTTTGTTCGATTCTTGGTCGTCACCCTGTGGTCAGTCCTGGTCCGACGCATCTTGTTTGTATTTTTAGTTAGCTAGTTGTTTTCTGGGTAGGGGCACTAACCCTGCGCCAACCCACTCGATGTCATGTAGGGAACACATATTGGTCGGTTATAAGGTTACCACCCAGCATTGTAAATACTCTCCTGGTTTACAGGAAATCATTTGGCTTGTCACTCAGTGTAGAGCTACTGTAAAAACAGAGTACCACTACATTAAGTGGGTGGATGATGGGTGCCCCCACCTACCACTGAACTTCTTATGGAGAAAATTAGCACGGTTCTGCGGCTGGCCAACCTTGACTTTTAAAACCTCCCTTTTTCACATACAAACCCAATTTAATGGATAGGAATAATTAAAAATATATACCCTAAATAAGTATTCTACATTACTTTACTCACCAAAATAAGAGGTTCTGGGTGGCTTGGGTAGATGCTGGAGATGGAATGTGGGGTTAGGTGGGTTAGTTGGGTGTACTCGCACCCGTATTCTTAAACTTTTCTTTCCCTTTTAGATGCATGGGAAGGTCGTTCTTCGCTGAATTGGTATTCTTAAAAAAATCCTTCCCTTTCTGAGCTGCTCGAAGGGTAAAAGGTCTTCCCTTTGAGCAGCCAAAATTATTGGAACTTGACGGAATCATTTGACATGTCTCTTCAGAAATCCCTTTGTAATTTTTTTCTGTTCTTTTGTAGTTTGTTGTCTTAAATGTTTTTAAAATATTGATGAAAGGTGCTGTACAATATTATGAATACAATTTACAACAATATACTGATTTTTTAAGTGCTATTTGTACCTCTTTAAAAGTGTTACCCATGTTGGCTGAGATGTTTAGCCAGACATAAACAGAGTAGATGACATACTACCTCCGATATTCATCAGGTTTTATATGATCTGACACTGACAGATCTTATACATTATGGCTAATAATATTTTTAAAATATCAATGAAAGTTGCCGTACAATATTATCAATACAATTTACAACAATATACTGATTTTTCAAGTGATATTTGTATCTCTTTAAAAGTGTTACCCATGTCAGCTGAGATGTTTAGCCAAACATAAACAGAGCAGACAACGTACTACCTCCGATATTCATCCAGTCTTATGTGATCTGACACTGACAAATCTTATACATTATGGCCAGGGTCACACAAGGATTTTTTTTCAAGAAGCATTTTGCTTGTTTATTTGCCCTGAAAAGGAAAATCAGCCATCAATGTTAGACAAGTGGTTTGGCTCATGTCTTCCAGCTGGGAAAAAAAAAGTGAGCGCCGCAATGCGAGTACATGAGACGGATGTTAACAACTGATTCTTACACTTACGAATAACAACATTCGTTTCGTTTTTGAAGGCATTCTTCAAATGTAATTTATTATCAAAATACAGTACATCCTTCAACTTTGCGAACTTTAACTTTGCGAATCACCAATTTTGCGAGGTAGTTCCAAGTCATTTATTTTTTAACATTTATGAACTTTGCGAGCGATCACGCACTTTGCGAGGTCGAGTGGTGGGAAAGTCGTCTTCCTGCACTACTTTGCCATGCGGAGTAGTGACGTCGTGGTTCGCTGGGTTTACTGTGCCTCCTAGTTCGGTGTTCTGCCGCCCCCCACGTTTGTTTACACCACAGTAGCCGCACCCAAGCCTTGCCCCACCACCAGTCCCGTACACCACGCCAGTCTTCACATCAGTGTAAATATGCATTTTTTTCTTTTTTATGTTTCTTACCTATGATGTTTTCATAATAATATTACTGTACAATACATCAGTCCATGTTTGTTTCATTTATCATCATAAAATTAAGAGGTAGAGTCGAGAGAAAGAGTGGGAAAAAGTGCTTACCTTGGGCTGATGTTGACCAATTTACCTTTATTGCATGTATTTAATTGTTTAAACTTTGCGAATTTCAATTTTGCGAGGTTTTTTGTCGACTATGTTCTCGCAAAATTGGAGGAAGCACTGTATTGTCTGGAGGAGTGAACACCTGCCTCGCGCATCAAAATCAGCGATTTTCGAGCTGAAATAGGCGATTGGTTAGCACTAAATATGCCGTCGAAATTTGAATCGTTGAAATGGAAACTGTTGAAATTCGAGATTGCAGTGAACTCTCACATTTGGCAAGTAATAGGTGCGGAAAAAAACTTGCCAACCTGGAATTCGCCAAATCTGAACTGAATAACTAATGGGAAAAAACAAATTGTTTCTGGGCATGCATGACTGGACTGATTTTTCACCAATATTATAACATTACTGGGTGTATATCATGTGATAAACACGCATAACATGATTCAATTTAATTTATTTTAGCCAAGAAACAATATACAACAGAAAAACTCATATAAGAAAAGAAAATAATGGGCTTGATGTACACGTGGTGTATGGTGTGTGGATGCCTCAGTTAGCACCTGAAGCCTCACTCGCTGTTGCTTCTGTTGTCCTTTCCTCCTGTGGATCTTCATCTGAGCCAAATCCTTCAAAATCGAAGTCATCTGGAATGCTTGCAATGTCTGTGTTCTCATCAACTGGGCCAGGATCACTGGAGAGGGAAGCTTCAGCAGGTGCAGTATCTTCACTCTGTCGTCGGCCCAGGTAACAAGTGATTGTATTCCTTCAAGAAGAAAGATGATATTTCATCTCACTGGCAACAACAGTCTCTATATCTTCTTGGAGACGAGAACAGTCACTCAATATGTGAGAGAGTTTCGTCATTGTCAGTTGCTTGGGAGTCTGCGTGAGTTTATCTTCTTGTTCGTCATCTTCTGTTTCATCATCATCATCATTATCCAGCATTTCTTCAATGTTGTGTTCACTTATTTTGGATATCATCTCACCCAACTGTTCATCATTAACTTCATTAACCGCTTAACCACAGGCCGTCACTTTCGTGATGCTCGGTGGCGATGGTTCGAGCCATGGGCCGTCAGTTGGGTGCCTCTGTTTTCTTTTTAAGTAGCCGGGGCTTTCAAGATATAAATATACATGGAAAATTTTAGGAGAAGCATGATTTATATTTATATCACATAGGCTAGTTTTGACCAATACAGTATTCAAAAAAAATAAGTCAGAGCATGAATTACCACCGGCGGGAAGTGCCAGGACCGCATCCCACAACCCCGCGGTTTAGAGGTTAAATCCTGGAACACTTCTTGCTGCTTCTACTGCTTCTTTCATGAACTGTTCCTTCCGCTGACACTGTGTCTGTGTGTCTGTGTCACTATTGGCACGTCCATGATGATTTTTTTTTTTTTTTATGCAAGGAAGAAGGAACCAAAGGCCATGGGCCTACATACTGTTCCTTCCAAGAAAAAGCAAAAACAATACAAAAGAGAGCCAAATTCAAGATCCATTCATTTCGAGATGCCGGACACACTGCGTTTGAAAGACTGGAGATCATAGGAAGTAGGGACTACAGACAGAGGAAGACAGTTCCAGAGTTGACCAGTTGCATAAACGAAGGACTGGGAGTAACGGTTAACTCTTGCATTAGAGAGTTGGACAGAAAAGGGATGAGAGTTTGTTGCTAGACGGGTACTACGTGCCCGTCGTAGAGATGGAGGGATGCAAGCAGACAGTTCAGAGGAACAGTGACCGTTGAAGTAGTGACAGAAGAGAGATAAAGATGCAACAATGTGGCGAAGAGACAAAGGTTGAAGGGAATCAGTAAGAGGAGAAGAGTTAATGAGATGAAAAGCCTTTGACTCCACCCTGTTGAGAAGAGCTGCATGTGGGGATCATTCCCACACATGAGAGTTGTACTCCATGCAGGGGCGAATAAAACTCGTGTACAGGGTCAACAATTGTGCAGGGGTAAAGAAAGTTCAGAGTCGGCCTATCACACCTAATCTTTTGGAAGCAGATTTCACAAGAGATGTAATATGTTCTTTCCAAGACATATCCCGAGAGAATGAAACCCCAAGCATGTTCAAGGATGATTCAGGACTGAGCTGGACATTATTAAACATTAGTGGGTAATCCTGAGGAAGATTTTGTTGGGTTGATAAGTGTAAGAACTGAGTTTTTGATGCCCTGGGGGTAGGGGGTTTTTCAAGAATTCTCCCCCAGTATCCCTGCTTGTCGTAAGAGGCGACTAAAAGGGTTGGTGGTGGGTTAGTGCCCCACCCCGTAAAAACAACTAACTTGTAGGAGGAGGCTGTAGCACGGGCCGAACAGGGTAGTACTCCCGAGGGGAATGGAATGCTGGTGATAGGGAGAGCTGGAGCTCCTCTCACTAGCTACCTAATCATTCTCCTTTGCTGACCTTTTCAGTGTGACAGTAACATGGAGAGTAGACCAGCATACTCTCCCAAACATTTCTTCTAACTATCATATGCACTACATCACATGCACTTTACATATCACACAACGTATCCCACTACGTTACAGGGGTTGATGCCAGCAAGGGCATGCGGCCAGAAAACTTTGCCCCCGCTACCTAGTGGCGGACTTTCGGGGGGAGGCTTGACAGGGGTTCCGCCGGCATTTATCACGGGTCCGGGGCGAGATGGGGCTTGAACCTGTGCTAGAAGGTACAGGGCATTGCGGTTCCCAGGCTGCCGCTTCCGCTCAATAGAGAGGGGCCCGAACCTGGGAGTAGCGCCCCAGGAGGCTGCCCTGTCAGTGGGTGTATAATGGCGGGGCAGTTGCAGTGCCAAGGCGCGCTTGGAGGGTGTCCCTGCAGCTGTCCTGGCAGGGTGCCCCGAGGCCACTACCACAGCCACTAGTAAGCTGGTGGGCTAGGGGTCCCAGATCCATTGCCTGGACCTAGGACTGTGCAGTGGGCTGGGCATTTGGAATGTTTACCCCCCTTTATCTTACCGACTATGACCAAGTACAAATATATGCATCAAAGCAAGCCTGAGGACAGCAAATCACCCAGGGGGTTTAGGGTGGGTTCGTGGAATGTGGGAAGTTTGAGGGGAAGAGCGGGGAAAGTTGTTGAGGCATTTAGTAGGAGGTGGGTGGATGTGGCTTGTTTACAGGAAGTCCGGTACAGGGGTGGATCAGCCAGAAAGATTGCTGGGAAGGATTGCTACTATAAGCTGTTTTGGCAGGGGTGAACTGACGGATATGGGGGTGTGGGTGTGTTGGCTGCGGAGAAATGGATGGAGTATGTTATGAATGTCATGAGAGTAAGTGATAGGATAATAGTAGTGAAAATTTTGATCGGACAGATGATGATTTCAGTTATATCAGCATATGCTCCACAGGTAGGATTGGATGACGCAGAGAAGGATAGATTTTGG